>CABHPQ010002472.1:0-56900 GCA_902168405.1 Peromyscus aztecus
CAAGTGCTGATGGTCATATATAACTTCACAATAAATTGGAAATAACACAAGGATTAAAAACTCAAAAATTATTTTATGAAACTGTCCATATGTTTTAGAGAAATGGGTTTAAATTATTATTTTATAAATTTGATAACAAGGGGTCATTTTCATGAACAAATAGATTAAAAAATAGTTTGTAAACATACTTTATACTGACTACTGTACATTTTAAGTCTGGAAATATTATTCTTTTTTTTTCCACTAACTTCAGTGATCTTTGTCCAAGTTAATTTCTTGAATTAGAAAAATAGCTTAGTCCATTTCTAGAGTGTATTTTATTTTAAGGTGTTTGCATTTTAGAAAACTTTTGTAATTAGCTCTCAGTGTATTGAGATGTAGTTTTACTGTACACTGAAGACTGTAGATAAAAAAGAGCCATAGAACAACAGAGGGTATTCTAAAAGCTGAATATGAAGGAAAACATTGTGGAAATATGATTTATGATGACAGTGAGAGAAATAAGAGCTTAGTTTCCTGAGCTTCCTGTATCTTGAAGTTGGATGCTCCAAAATAGCGAGAGACTTGATGCTGCATTATCTTACCCAGTGATCTTTCTCTTTAGTTACTGTCTTGAGAGCTCACAAAAGCAGACTGTGCAGGTGGCCTCATTAACTGCAGAAATTTCAGATGAGCCTAAAGTCATAATGCATGTTCATGTCATAGTCGGCTGATGGTGTAAGCTATCTCAGATGCCATGAGGATGTCATATCAGCCACCCAGCTACTAAAAAGAAACATGTGGCGGGGAAGCTAAGCTTCCAATTCATTCATGGTTTTGTGAATTCTTAGCAAAATTTAAGCATGTGTCCAAGGTATGTCGGCACATATTCTGAAGTGTAAATATTAGCAAAAGGTCTTTTGTGGGTTTTGAAGGAAGCTAGGTTGCTTGACGATACAAAAGATGTGATTGTTGAAGGTGTTCCTTCTTTCTACAAGTGGTTAGTTTGTCAGTTATCATTCTATAGGAGTTTGCAAAAGTCTTGTGTAGGAGGGATCTTCTATAGTACAGGAAGAATCTGCGTTTAAAAATGATCTTTAAATCTTGATTCTGAGTATATGGTTCAATTATATTGAGAGTTTCTTACATGCATATGACATGTTTGACCAAATCCACTCTCTACTCTCTTCAAATCCTTCTATATAGCTCCTTTGGTCACTTTATCCCTCCAACTTACAAATGCTCTTTTGTTTTATAAAACTCATTGATTCTACTTAGTGATGCTTTTAAATGCATGGTTGTAAGACTATCTGCTGAAACATGGCCTTTCAGGAGCCACATCCCTGAAAAGAACTAGTACCATCAGTGGCCAATAGCTTTTTCAGCTATGGGTAGGGCTTTTCTCAATGGAAGGAGTATCAAGGAATTGTTCTACTTGGAATTTGGTCCAGGGTATGATGGAAGTTAAGACTGAAGAAGTAGGGCAGATATGATTTTATGGTTGTTGGGAATCCTACATCTAGTAAGCTAAGGCTTATTTCCTGAACATTGAAGAAAATTGCTCTGGGACTTTTTTTAGTAGTGGAAAAATAAGGCTGTTTATAACATAGGAAGACAGCCTTGGTTTCAGGGCTAGACTACATTTCTATTTTTGTTGAGTACTTGGTTGATGATACATTTTGATAGGAAAAAAAGATAACATGATAATGGAATCAGGTAAACAGAAAGAGAAAGCAGAAAGATGTAGAAAGAAAAAATGTATGAATGGAAAGCTTCTATTTTATTTATTCACTACTTCAAAGTAAATTGTTCTCAAAGCATCTATGTACTTTATAAGAGTGATTAAAAATTGAGCTTATGTTCTACTGTGGAAGTAAGATTTATTATACAGAGAAAATGATGAGAGCCATGTGAAAATGCAAGTTCTGATTCAAGCTGTATGGAGTGGGAGTTGAGATTGTATATTTCTTACAAGTCCCAAGTGGTGCCAGGGTGATTGGTCACCTGTGTTTTATAAAATCACTGAGAGTGTGAGTCAGTGTAATACACATGAGGATTGGAGGGGTACTTAGAAGCAGGTGGTTGGTAGATGTCTAATGACATCTACAGTGGTTGAGAGGGAAAGGGAAAATCCATCCTGAGCACACATGAGTAAATAATCATCCTATGGGTAAGAATAAATAAATAGAAGGAACATACTGGAACTTTGGAGATGAATGAAGACAAATCAGCGAGTTCATCCTGGTGGGTGAGCAGATACATCATGGAACTGGGCAGGTCTTTTAAATACTTGATATGAATGTTGAAGTATGAAGCAGTTAGTTCTAGAAATTTAGTTGGAGTCTTAGTAGTAAAGATATAACATTGTTTGAGGAAAAGGGACATATTTTGTGCAGAGAAAATCATGCCTTTATGAATTGAGGGGCAAAGATGTAATGAAACTAAGAGAAATAGATGAAATGGTCAGTACAAGGTCAGGTAGCTGTGACAGGGGAAGATGTAAAAAACAGAGAACATAGTTGATACAAAGGCATCATAAAGCAGTGAAAATCTGAGTGTTGTTAAGATAATGACCTCACACATCTTTGTAGTAGGCTTGACTTATAATCTCAGCCTTTAGGACACTGACCATAGAGGATGATGGCTTAGAGTCCAGCCTGAGCTACATAGCATGTTCCAGGCTAGTGTGATCAAGCCTCAGTAAACCAAGCAGAGAAGAAAAGCATAATCTCTTCACAAAGGCAAGCAATAAATGGAAGATACTAAATATCAAGGAATTGAATGAAGGAAGAGATGTTGGTACAAAAATAGTCAGCATGTAATGTATTCTTTTCCAGCAAATCAGAAACGTAGCCATAAAGCCAAACTGACTGTAGCTGAATCATTTAATAGCACTGGAATTTCTTATTGCCTTTTCCTAATTGAATAGCCATATCTATATTATTTCTTTAAAAATTATATGTAGAAATGATGAGCTAGTTTTAGTTACCAGAAAACCCTTTGTTTTGTTATCTTCTTCACTGATCCTGTCGATGTTCAGCATGAGAAGTAGAATAAAGAGTCACTAAATTGTAGGTGGTACTTTGATTGGAGGAGTTACAAGTTAACTCTGAAAATTCCAAGAGATTTGCTCACCTTGTTTGCATTTTAAAATTTATTTGTATTTATTTAATATCTATCTGATTGCATTGAAACAGCTTATTCTTTTTCATTTATTTTATGATATTGTTGACACCAAAGTCGCTTGGCCACTTGTCTCAGTTCATGGTATAGTTAAAATACAGATTATTTTCTATGCAAAGACCAATGTATAAAATAATGAATGTGAAAAACATGTGCTCTATCAACACAAAAATGCCTTCCATATGATGAGTTCCCTTTACAGTAGGCTACAGCAAAGCTATGCGCATTCCCACCACAGGCTGGTTCAGAAGATTGAGAAATGATCTAGAGAACAAAACATGACCAGAAGAAATGTTTCTTCCACCTAGATCCTCTCTGTTCAGCAATAGAGCAAATTGATCAATAGCAATAAGGTTCCAGTGACCCTTCATGCTTATCCTAGCTCCTCAGTGCTATTCTAAGGTCCTTGGAACTGCTAATGACTGTTCATGTGATTGTGGAGAGGTACAACTCCCCTGGGAAGTGAAGGCTTCTACCCATGCCTACATGGGTGTGACAATGGACTCTTTGATCTATTGAGTCTATTTTTTTTTTCTAAATGCTGTCTCTTCAACTTTTAACAGCACAGACATCAATTTCAGCTACAAATTTGTATTTTTGTGGATAAAGTGTTACTCTTCAGAGCTTGGGGTTGAATAATGGCTTGTTATTTTTTTTTGAGCAAAGTATTAGATTAAAAAAATAGTGTGGGGCTAGTGGAATGGATCAGTTTTAAAAAAGGCACTAGTTTATATGTTAGAAGACCTAAGTTCAACTTCCTTATCCTACAAGATGGCAAGAGAGAACCAATCCCAGAATTATCTTCTGATATCACACATATGTTATGACATGAATCATTCTACACACACACACACACACACACACACACACACACACACACACACCACTACACACACTAAAATAAATTAAGTACAATTCAAGAATGTCTAGGAATTATCAGATGTTTTTAAAGATTTTTGTCTTTTTTCCTAGAACTTAACTCTATGTAATTTTCAACTCTGGTAGACATCTTTCTTTAAACAAAAATACTTTATTGTAAACTTCTTTTTTAAATTGTGAAGTATTAGGTATCAACAATAATGTATGAGTCATACACTTCAGTTTTTAAAAAATTGCTTTTTAAAAATATTTGCTTTAAAAGAACAAATTAGAGTTGACCAAACTCTCAACTCCTACTCATACTTTTACTGTTCTGGAGAAAGGAATCATAAATTAAACTTTAGTGTATTTAATATTTTCACAGTCACCATTGAAACTTAAGGTTCTATAAGATAAATATATATTTATCATGTATAACATCTCACAACATAACATTAAAGTCAGCAATGAGACATTTTTGCTATAAGAGGTGTGCTGGGTTATTTCATAGGCCATTCATAATCAAAATTCACGGCATATGTGTTGCATTACCATAATTTTCTGATTAGTTTGTTATTTGTATATGTTTATGTGTGTTTCAATTGCATTTCATTAACTCATAACTTTCTTGAAAGTTTGCACTTTCTTTCCATGTTCAAAGAATCCCTTTAATTCACTTTCTCTGTTTCTCCTCATACAGTCTGACAGCCAGATATGCATCTCAGTGTAATCAGAGTGGAATTGCAACCAGTCAGAAAAAGCCTACTAGGTCAGTTCACGTCTCTAATATATTGTTTGTTAGTGATATTCAAGTAAATGCCAGTGATATTCTGTCCAATCACTTTACATTTCCAAAACATGGCACACTTCTAAGAGTACTAAGCACTGAGTTTTCCCAAGTAGATTTCCATATGGAGACTTTGGGACAAGTATATTAGCTGATTCAATGGGTTTAGAGGTCTGGCTTTGATTGAGATTTAGTGATGCACAGTGATATACTGGGTAAAAGCTGTGTCCTAGACTTAAAGTAAGTGAGGAAAAAAATGACCTTAAAGCCCTTTGACCTTTTGAGGTCACAGAATCTGAAAGTTACAAGACAAGATTTTTAACTATTTTGAAATAGGCATGTTACTTATTGCACACTTTAAAGGAGAATTGGGTTGGATGATTTATATGGGGAAATTAACCTAGGATGATATTCTGTATATAATAACTTAAATTTCTGCATTGAAAACATCATATTTAAAAATAAATATATATTTGTGCTTTTTACAAAATAATGATATATAAAGTATTGGAAGAGCTTTATTGTTGCTCACATTATTGATAAAGGAATAAAGGTAGCTCAATGACATTAGTGCATTTCCCTTGCCTTGGTTTTTTTCTTTTTTTTTTACATGAAATTCCACAGTAGTAAAAACTTATCATGGAGAGAAACATCTTTAAAATTACTTAATTAAAGTGACAACAATAGACTAAATAGCTATATATTGAGGACAGTGACTTGCCATGAACAATGAGCACCTTCATGATGCCTGTGAAGATGTGGGCATGTATGACATCTTCTAAGTCCTTTGTTCTAATGGAACTTTTCTGTGTCACACACTCTCTTTCTCTCTCTTATTTTTCTCCATCTCATTTCCCTTCTTATTGCTTTGATGAATGATTTGGAAGCTCTGGCTGCCTGTCAAATTAGGGTAATGAGAAGAGCAAATGTATCTTTTAATTTGTTTTAATTTATTCTTCTGGGGACTGAAGATCACTTAACTTCATGGGTCACAGTAAAGATTAAAATGCATCTTAATTGCTTCCTAGAAGTGGGTCAAGTTTCATTGCAAACAGGGCAAGTTTGAGGACAAACTGTTTATACATGAGTTTGGAATGAATTTCAAAGTCTTTGGTTATGTCTACAGAAATTGCTCTCATATTTATTGGGATTGGGACATTTGGCCCAATTAATTATTTGACTTCTCTCTGTAGAGAATAGTCAGTGGTACTGTAAATTCCTAGTGTCTGTCGTTATGATGTTATAGTTACAACCCCTTGTATAGCTATTTGAGAAGAACTTAAAAGCTGGAATCATTTGGAAAAGATTCTAATCTTGTGCATGACACAACACCAAGCTAACAGAATAGCTAGAGAGACTATTAGGTGCATGTGTTTTAATTCCAAAGTATAGTAAAAAATTTGAAACTCTTAATCATCTCTAAGATCAATGCAGCTTTAGTATTTAGATTTTCCTGATACCCGTTGCATTTTGCAGTTCTTCTGTTATAAAAGATTTATATTTGGGGGTGGGGGTGCTTTCTCAAATCAGGTAGTACAGTGGAGATGTGTTGAAATCTGCTGTGCTGCGTGGATTGGCAATTTGGACATGTAACAGTTACAAAACATTATTTTAGACTTTTCACTTAAAAAAAGATCTGTGAAAAGATCAGCACTGTATTTCTTAACGTTTTGGATTGATCCATCTTTCTTTTCAAACAGGAATTTTCAGAGCAGTACACAATCTCATTCACATGGTGGCAGCACACGCCCACAATGTGGGCAGTATTCATGTCACATCTCAGTAGTGTCCATGCTTGCCCTTACATTCTAGGTTTTATTTCACGTGGGTTGAGCTTAGGATACGTGTGTAAAATGCAATAGTAATGTAAGCTAAAAATTAGGTACAGTTCATGAAATAATTGACAAGTGAAATTTTAAAGAAAAAAAATAGTAAAATATAAACTGATCCAAATTGAAACTTAATGATAGTTTTACTGAAGTAGTGTCAGACTACAAGCATCTATCAAGCTTCTCTGATGAAGAGAGAGATGGCATGCATTTCCACACAACTTGTTCTTCAGACACAAAAAGCACTGAAACTTCTTTCACTCTATGTATATTTCAACTGTCATTCTACACAGTGATTTTCTTCCTCTGAGGTTAGCATCCTATTTTGTCCTATGTGATGAGGTGGCCACCTGTGAAAAATCACAAACATATATCTCAGTCCCTTTTTTTCACAAGAGAATGAAAAATTTTTGTAAGACAGCCCAGCTATGTATAATATAATCATGACCTTGGTCATAGCAACATGTTTTAATGTAACTTATAAGCTTAAGTTTAGCTAGTCAAAGTATCATTGCTGTTTGCCTCTTGTTCAATGATTTATCCTTTTCATTAATTTTCAAGTCTTAGGCAAAGCTACATTAACTAAACATATGTTCCATGCACTGAAAGAAAAATTTTACCAACTGCAAATACCCAAATAATGTGCTAGGAACTCTATAAGGTTAAATGTCATTGTTGTTCTTGTCAAATAATTTTATGGTATATTTTATATAAATTTGTATTCATCTGAATACAGATATTTTTATAGTTAAAGGCCACTCTGTTTTAGTTTTCCTATCTTTGGGGCATGCTTATTGAGAAGTAAAGCCAGCCTTTTCTCCCAGTCTCTTACTTTGTGTCCAGCTGTTTGTCCCTTAAACCATAATTTTCTGCTAAGTAGGTGGTAGACAATCCTGTATTGTGGGTTTCCCACCAACTCTTCCTTGCTCACACTTCCCTTCTCCTTCGTTTTCGAAGTGTACAATAATGATGTAATTTTTCTCATGCTATTTCAGGCTTCCAGGGCCCTCTAGGGTGCCAGCTGCCAGCAGCAGCAACAAGACTCAAGGAGCCTCCAATCTGAATAGGAGAAGTCAGAGCTTTAACAGCATTGACAAAAACAAGCCTCCCAATTACACAAATGGAAACGAAAAAGGTAAGTGTGCATCTGTCCCATCCTTCTGCCCCGAGTCTAATGTATGCCTCGTGAATGAACACACCAGTGTTGATAGTTGAACAGTGGAGTAGCTTGGGGATGGGAATATCAGAGGAGCGTCCATAACTCCCACCCCATCATGAATTGTAGCTTCCTCCTGGACCTTTCTTTTCTGCAGAACATTTCAAGGAAATGAGTTCATGTATTTTAAAGCAGACTGTTAATTATAGAGCCAAGCATAAAATCTGTTTCAGAACTTGAGTTACCCCAGATGTATATAAATAGCGTTTTCTTGTGTCTCTCATGTTTTATGAAACTGTATCCTGAAATCAAAAAGCTGTCTTAAATTGATTTGAATCCTTATGTCAGTTAACATAACTGACAAAAAATGTGGGGAGCATTTAAGGTGGATGCATCAGAAGTTGAGATACAGTGAACAGGCTGGAATAGTGTATACCTGCAATTCCTGTACTCAAGAGGTTAAGGAAGGAGGCTTGCTGCAAGTTTGAGGCCAATTAGGGATACATAGTAAGTTCCCAAATAGGCAAGATGACAGCCTATGGGTGCATTTCAGAACAGTAAGAACAACAAACAGTGGATATATGTTTGTCTTTGGATGATTCATTTACTATTATTTTATGTGCATTGGTATTATGCTTGCATGGATATCTGTGTGAGGGTTTCAGATCCCCTGCAACTAGAGTTACAGACAGTTGAGAGTTGTCATGTGGGTGCTGGGAATTGAATCTGGGTCCTCCGAAAGAGCAGCCAGTGCTCTTAACCACTGGACCATCTACCCAGGCCCTAGTGTCTATTTTTAAAAGCAGCAGTAGTTGGAAATGTTATGACCTCAGCTTTCCTTAAGCATCAAATTATCTATATCTATATTCTTTTAAATTATTTCTTACTAGAAACATAAAATCACAAAATGAATGGGTAAAAAATATACAAGTATGTGTGTGAATGGTAGATAATAGATGATCTACAAGTCACACAGTTCTCTATGATATGTGTAGCGTACATTTCCATTTGGGTCAGGGCTCAATAGAATGAATTTACACCTCATGCCCAAATCCTAGGGAAATCAAAAAGCTGTGCTTTATAAATATTGTGACTGTTGAAGCAGTCTTTCCAAATCAGTAAAATGTCCTATTTCTCTTGGTAGTACCCTGCCCAATGTAGGACAGCATATGAAATTAAGAAATGATTCCTATGCCTAGTCAGGAGAACTATTGGAAAGCTTCATTTGAATGGTTAAACCAAGCATGAGCTATTTTGTACAGGTTAGATGATTACCACTTGTGTCAATAGGGAATTAGGCAGCATTCTCTTACTCAGACACAAATTGACAGGTACAGTCTTGAACCAGACACTGTTTTGTGAGAATCTTTCCCTTTGACTAAGGCAAATTTTGGAAGATTATAACCCCTGGAAAGTAAGCAATGTGTCTTAATGCCTGAAATATCCCCCACTTTTGAGTCCAGTGGTGGGAAGGGGAGAGGAAATATAATATAGATTTTGAAGTCTGGAGCTTTAAAAAGTCTCCTTTTGTAGACAAGTGATTGAGCATTCAAAGATTTGTAATGACCAGGCAAGTTCAAAACTTTAATAAAAAAGTTATTGCTGGTATAACTGTGAGCTCTATTGACTTTCATAATATTCTGAAATCCGCTTGCTCTTTCCCTTCCTGATTTGCTATCTTAATCGATATATGATTCCAAAGAACATTTTAAAACAAGGAAAAAACATTCTCTTCAGTAATCAATCCAAAGGAGATTCAATTATTTATTACAATGTCTAATACCACTCATATACCTACTTTCTAAACCCAAGTTTAATTACTCTTCTTTTACAGGCTCTGTAAATTTGAACATTCTTTGTTTTTTTTTTTTCATTTAAATTAAAGTATACCCTTAAAGTCTTTTATTTTCCTTGGTAAGAAAGTAAATGGGAAATGGACATTTCTAGTTGAAAATAAGCATTTCCCTCATTTTGTGACCTTAGAAAGTGTTCTATAGTTTGAAGCTAATTCTGTAATTATATGCTATACAATTTCTAGAGGAGGCCAACAAGCTTGCAAACAGGGTTGTGTTGAATGGACTACCACTATTTATTTAAAATACTAATGCTGCCATATATGCATATGTGTGCATATATATGTGTATATCCATATACATGATACCATAGTATATTAGTTTCTATACTTACATACATAACAGATACTAGAAAAGAGATTTAGAAGTGATCTAAAAATTTTGATAAAGTGATGTCATGAAGTATCTGTATTTGTTATTTTTTCATTTCAAAGTCTTTATTTCCAGTACCTCAAAGTAAAACTCCAAAGGTGGACAAGCACTCGTGTTTTTTCAAGGATGCTCAACTTCTCATGTATGTCTAGAAATAATACATAAGTACATAGCAATTTTTCTAATCACCACAAGATGGAGACAGACACAATGCGGTATGTGGCCTTGTCACTTAATAGAGAAAGCAAAAGGTATAAGAATGTAGTGAAATGACTTAGTGTTAAATAAAGCTAACTGAAATTTTCAAAACATTTTGAAGCGTATGTCGCTGATCCCCTTTGGTTTAGGAAGTTATAGGGGAGGAATGTGTAATTCATAACCCGAATCATGAGGAAATATGGAAGCTATACTTTGCACATCATTTGATAGGTTTGTAGACATTTGTTACACATACAATGTGGGTATTAAGTGTCAATAAATTGCCAATAAGTTTAGATAGACTCACATGATATAACACAGTCATCTGGTGTCTGTTTTACATGTACAACATACTTGCTATTAGAGTTATTTGTGTCATTGGATCCAATGCCATTTTATAGTTGTGCTATTTTATATTTCTAATACATTGTCTTAAAAAACAAGAAACAAACTGTAAACATTACATTGAAACAAATGTAAGTGCTGCAAACTTTCAATTGAGATGTTTAGTTTAAATGCTTTGATATAAGGATTTTCTAGCATTTACAGGTCTTAGTGATTTTTTTTTTTTTTTTTTTTTGGTTTTTCGAGACAGGGTTTCTCTGTGTAGCTTTGCGCCTTTCCAGAAACTCGCTTGGGAGACCAGGCTGGCCTCGAACTCACAGAGATCTGCCTGCCTCTGCCTCCCGAGTGCTGGGATTAAAGGCATGCGCCACCACTGCCCGGCGTGATTTTTTTTATTGCTGTGGATACCATGGATCCATGGTATACCATGGCCAAGGCAACCTAGAGAAGAAAGAGTTTACTGGGAGCTTAAAGTTTCAGAAGACAAAAGTTCAAGGCCATCATGGAAGGGAGCATGGTAGCAGCGGACAGGCTGGCATGATGCAGAAGCAGTAGCTGAGTGCTACAAATTGAGAGGACAACAACAAGGAGGCAGAGCGAGAGGCAGAAAGAGCTCATTGGGAATAGGATGGGCCTTTGAGACCTCCAAACCCACCCCCAGTGACACACCTCCTTCAATAAGGCCACACCTCCTAATCCTTCTCAAACAGTTCCACCAGCTTGGTACCAAGCATTCAAATATGTGAGCCTATCATGGCCATTCTCATTCAAGACATATAAATATTTAAAATTATTTGAGTTGCTTATTTTTACTAATAATAGATTCTTATCTCATATAATACATCCCCACCACAGTTTCCTTCTCTCCACTCCTTCCAGTCCCCCTGCCCTACAAACACACAAATCCCCATCTCCCCCAGATCCACTCCCCTTCTGTCTTAATTAGGGTTTCTATTGCTGGGAAGAAACACCATGACTATGGTAGTTCTTACAAAGGAAAACATTTAATTGTGTGGCGGCTTACAGTTCATTTTTATTGTCCATTATCATCACAGTGGGGCATGGCAGCTGGAGAGTGGTAGCTGAGCTTTCTACATCTTGTGAAGGCAACAGGAAGTGGTATGAGTCACTGGGTATGGCTTGAGCATATATGAGACTTCAAAGCCTGCCTCCACAGTGACATACTTCCTCCAATAAGGCCATGTCAACTCCAACAAGGCCACATCTCTTAATAGTGCCACTCCCTATGAGTTTGTGGTGGCCAACTATATTCAAACGACCACATCCCACTCCCTGTACCCCATCAGCTTGTAACCACATCATAAGGCAAAATGCATTTAGTCCAGCTTCAGAGTCTCCATAGTTTATCACAGTCTCAACAGTGTTTTAAAGCACCAAATTCAAAGTCTCTTCTGAGATTCATATAATCTCTTAACTGTAATCCCCTATAAAATCAAAATCAAAAAACAGATCACACATTTCCAACATATAATGCCACAGGATATACATTGCCATTCCAAAATGTAGGGAAGGGAACATAGTGAGGAAATCCTGGACCAAAGCAAGATCAAAAACCAGCTGGGTAAACTCCAAACTCTGTGTATCTATATCTTATGTAAAACTCTCTTCAGTTCTCCAACTCCTTTCAGCTTTGTTGACTGTAACACACTGTTTTGTTGTGTGTTACAGTCAACAAAGCTCTTTTACTCTTTTGGGGGGACCACCACCCAGCTCCCAAATAAATTCACACAGGCTTATTATTACTTATGAGTGCCCAGCCTTAGCTTGGCTTAGTTTCTTACCAGCTTTTCTTAACTTTAAATTATCGTATCTTTTGCTTCTGGGCTTTTCCTTTTCTCTTACTTCTGTAAATCTTATTCTTACTCCATGGCTGGCTGTGTAACTGGGTGGTTAGCCCCTGGAGTCCACCTCCTTCTCTGGCTCCTCAATCTGATTTTTCCTTCCCAGATTTCTCCTTCTATTTATCCTCTCTGCCTGCCAGCCCCGCCTCTCCTTTCTCCTGCCTCACTATTGGCTGTTCAGCTCTTTATTAGACCATCAAGTGTTTTAGACAGGCACAGTAACACAGCTTCACAGAGTTAAACAAATGCAACATAAATAAAAATAATACACCTTAAAATAATATCCTACCACACTATTTTCTTTTGAGCTGATTCCACTGCCAGTTAGCAGCTCTCCCCTACAGGTATCCCACAACTCTGGCATCTGTAACATCTTGGGGCCTCCAAGGCAGTCCAGGCCTCTCCTTCACTCCTTCACACAATAACCTCTCTGGACATCCATAGGGACACCCCTGACACATGCCTGGCCTCCACGGCTTTCCACAATTGTGGAGGAATATTCCACAATCTCTTTCTTCTATCTTAAAAGCCTGAACCATGTGGTTGAAGCTGGCAAGTTCTGCTGCTTGTTGAGGATGGAACATGGCCCCGTCATTCAATTACATCTTCACCAGCTTTCTGTTTTCAATGGTTTTCTTCACTGCCTATGTTGGCTGTCCTGAAAATGGATCTGTAGACCAGACTGGCCTTGCACAGAGATCTTTCAATTACATCTTACCAGCTTTCTGTGTTTGATTGTTATCTTCAGTGCCTAAGCTTGACCATTCTGGAACTTGCTCCGTAGACCATGCTGGCCTCAAACTCGGAGATCCACCAGCCTCTGCCTCTAGAGTACTGAGATTAAAGACATGTACCATCATACCCAGATCTAAGCTTTTCTTTTCATTCTTTTTCACAGGTTGGTTGCCCCGAGGTCACCATCTCCTTTATTCCATTTCTTAATCTGTTTATCTCCTTGAATAGAGTTTAGCTCCATTCTACTTCCTGGTGCTCCTTTTCCTCCTCAAATTTTACATTTTGTATTTTAACTTGGTCAGCTTGCTCCTTTCCATTATACATCTTCTTTAGAGTTACCACTAATAACCACACAGCAGTGTATGCTAGGCTGTTTTGAGGTTCCATCTGCCAATGGAATTAATCCAAAACTATTCACTTAAGCCTCAGGCAGCCACATTCTTCACCAAAATATCACAAGAAAGATCTCTAGGCAACATACTAAAATTCTTCTCCTCTGAAGCCTCTCCAGCCAGGTCCCTACAGTTCAAATAACTCTTAGAACTCTGTCTTCCATGCTCCAATTAGCCCATTGACCAGCAGTTAAAGCATTACACTGCTTTCCTAACCCAAACTCCCAAAGTCCATATCATTCCAAACAAAAACATAGTCCAGCCTATGACAGCAATATTCCAGTCCCTGGTACCAACTTCTGTCTTAATTAGAGTTTCTATTGCTGTGAAGAGACACTATGACCACAGCAACTCTTATAAAGGAAAACATTTAATTGGGTGGCTTTCAATTCAGAGGTTCAGTCCATTATCATCGTGGTGAGACATGGTAGCACACAGGCAGACATGATGCTGAAGAGGAAGCTGAGAGTTCTACATCTTGAGCAGGCAAAAGGAAGTGGTCTGAGTCACTGGGCATGGCTTGAGCACATATGAGATCTCAAAGTCTGCCTCCACAGTGACACACTTCCTCCACCTAGGCTATACCTATCCCAACAAGGCCACACTTCCTAATAGTGCCACTCCCTATGAACTTATGGGGGTCAGTTACATTCAAATTACTATATCCTCCATTTTCCTCTTCAGAGAAGAGCAGGCCTTCAAGAGACAACAGCCAAACGACATTTAAAAAATTAAATATAAAAAGAATATTTCATCAGCTAATAAATTGGTCTTTGTCATAAAATAGTTTCTGATCTTAGGTATGACCAAGAAAGATGACAATTATAAAAGAATTTTCAAAGGTTATAATTTTATAATGAGAGAAATCTGGGTATATTATTTGATTATTATAGTTATAAATATGATGGCTCTTCTTGGTTATTAGAAATTAGAACATTTAATTTGAATACTTTAAAATGTTTCATTTAGTACTCAAATTGAGTTTACCAGTTTAAAGGAATTATTAAACAGGATGAGCAAAATGTTGAGAATTATTGCTCAGAGGTAGCTTGAGGGGTTGAATTCATTATACTATTCTATGAATGTTTAAGAAGATAAACTTTGAGAGCAAAGAGTTCAGGAATAGAGCTTGGCATGGCTGGAACCTGTGGTTGCCTCCCAGTTCTTCAAAATTACAGTATCTCAAAATTAAAAAGAGAGATGTTATGTTTGGAGAATTAACCAAATTAAAAATTCAGAAATCTCTAGAATTTGTACATTGTAATGAAGATTTATTGATGAGAACAATTTCACTTCCATATTGAAGAAAAACAAACTATTCAAAGCACAGTCGTGTTAGCTGGTATGATTGAGGGTGGAAGGACACACAGTGAATTCCAAATGATGTGACATCGAATGGAATCAGGAAAGAAACATAACCCTCATTTCACTACCTAATGCCATTCTAATGCTAAGACATTTCCCAAGACATGTGTGCTCATTTTAGCAGATGAATTAAAATATAAGTGCACATTGTCACAAATTATCACTTGCAGAGACGGCTGTGATAGAAATGTTAGAGTAGAATGCAATGCCATCTCACTGTTCAATTGAAGGAGAATGTAGGAGAAAATCTCTCAGAACAAATGGTGAAATGAAGAAAGTGTCTTTTGTTAAGTTTCTCAGAATCGTCTTCACTTTCTTTTCCTGATCACCTGCCATTCAAAAGCTGACAATGAGGACTGCAGGGTGATATCAGCATTTATCAGAGCCCATGCACTCCAAAAAAGTCCTTTAGACAGATGCATCCTCTGAATAAAACCACACACCTAATGATTAGGAACTGGATCCTGTGAAAACCATGCTGTGCTTCATTTGGGCATACATTTTATGTGTTTTGAGAACCATTAATATATTAGTTTTGTTTTACAAAATCTGTGGAATGCATTTGAAAGAATTACTAACTATTTCAGTTACTGGAAATAATTTCCCTTGTTTCATTTGAGACCCACTTGTGAGCTACATTTCAGAGTACTGAACTACTCAACCTGGGTTGCCTGACACAGTTCCTTAGAGAGCTGTTTTTCCATGTTGCTAAGCAATATACCTCAGTACCCAGGGGAATGTTACTACAATCTCATTGCCTCTCTCAAATGGTTCTTATACTGAACATGTACCTTTACTGAAGAGGACAGCATCAAGCATCTTCTAATATGGAACCTTTTTACTTTTATTTATGCCCAACTTGGGATTAGCAGGATTGATGCTAAAGATCTAGCATCATTTTGACTCAATGTTGTAAGCCACACAGTTAAGAGTTGTGTATTAGCTATTGAATTTCAGATGCTTACTAACAGGAAGCATATGATATTCCACTCTTAAATACATTTTTTTCTGGCTCTTTTATTTCCTAATTCTTGTTAAATTTCTATAAGGAACTAAATTGCTTTTTCTTTTCTCTCCTAGATAATGCGTATGTTTTAAGATTTATTTTTTTTATTATATATGTGTGTGTATGTGTGTGTGTATTTGTCTATGTGTGTATATACACACATCACATGCATGCCTTGTTCCTGTGGAAGCCAGAGGGCATTGGAAATCCTGGAACTGGAATTACAGATAGCTTTGAGTAGCCATGTGGGTTCAGAGAACTTAACCTGGGTCCTCTACAAGGCCAGCCTCAATGCATATGTTTAATTTTTATTTCAATGCATATTATTTAATTATTGTCTAATTGCTGATAATTTCATTGTGTTTACCATGACTCTTGGTTTATCTCAAATATGATATCAATACCATAATTTCTGAAATCTGAGGAGTTTTCAACTCTTAGCTCAACTATGAGTACGTATCAGGTAATATCACTAAACAATATTAGTGAAATATGTTGCTGGTGAGTATGTGTATACTGAGGGGTTTTATTTATTACTGAAGATAATAAAAACCGGTTGGTGAATAGAAACATCTCCAAATGTCACCCCTCCACAAAGCAACTCTCTGACTTTGCAAAGGGTACAGGAAAGCATGTGCGGAGAGGACAGTGTCTCTCTCTGTAATCGCATCCTAGGTTTCTGTTGGGTCATTATAAAACTGATGACTGGAACATTTCACAAGCAATTGCCTTTGCAAGGTGGCATGCTGTGACACAAGGGAGGCAACAGACTGCATTTCCATCTAGGTCATCCTTTTTGACTTTTTCCATTTTTCAAAGGTGCTTTGAAACAAATGTTACTGTGAAACAAATTGGTATTTCATATATTGATTATTACCAATCTTATTACAACCCATAACTCCACTGTTTCTTCCCTTCCACATGAATTATTGTGCTTAGGGTATCCTGTATCTGAGGCTATCAGTATTATCCAACACTTTGCCTGCTCTGCAGGGAACACTTTTCAAAGAATGCTGATATTGTCATCGTCGTTATCACCTTATATATTTCGTAGTTAAAAGTTTGTTTTCTGTGGTCTCTGCATCTGTTTCCATCAGTTGCTGGATTAAAGGCTCTCTGATGACAATTGGAGCAGTCACCAGTCTGATCACAGGAGCTGGCCAGCTGAGGCTATCGTATCCACTATTGCTAGGAGTCTTAGCTAGGGTCATCCTTGTAGATTTGTGGGAGTTTCCCTTGCACCAGGTTTTTGTCTGACCCCCAAATGCCCCCTGTATGAAGACATCACTTTCAGTACTCTTCTCTATCCACCCTCCAACCTGATCCCTCATGTTCCCATCCCCACCTGCCCCTAGTCTACCCAGGAAATCTCTTCTATTTTCCCTTGCTTGGGAAATCTGTCTTTGGGACCTCCTTGTTACGTAGCTTCTCCGGGCCTGTGGCTTATAACTTGGTTATCCTTTACTTTACAGTTAATATCCACTTATGAGTAAGGACATGCCATGTTGGTCTTTCTGGGTCTGGGATACCTTACTCAGGATGATTTTTTTTTTCTAGTTCTGTTCATTTGCCTGCAAATTTCCTGATGTCACTGTTTTTAACAGTTGAATAATACTCCACTGTGTAAATGCACCACATTTTCTTAATCCATTCTTTGGTTGTGGCCTATCTAGGTTGTTTCCAGGTTCTGGCTATTACAAATAATGCTGCTCTGAACATAGTTGAGCAAGTGCCCTTGTGGTATGATTGAGCTTCCTTTGGATATATACCCAAGAGTAGCTGAGTCTTAAGGTAGATTGATTCCCAATTTTCTGAGAAACTGCCATATTGATTTCCTACCACCAATGGAGGAGTGTTCCCCTTGCTCCCCATCCTCTCTAACATGAGCTGTCACTTGTGTTATTGATCTTAGCCATTCTGACAGGTTTAAGATGGAATCTCATAGTTTTGATTTTCATTTCCCTGATGGCTAAGGATATTGAGCATTTCTTCAAGTGTATCTCAGCCATTTGAGATTCTTCTGTTGAGAATTCTCTGTTTAGATCTGTACCCCATTTTTAATTGGATAATTTGGTTTGTTTTTGTTTTTTGTTTTTTTTGTTTTTGTTTTTGATTTCTAGTTTCCTGAGTTATTTCTGTAATTTGGAGATCAGCCTTCTGTCAAAGGTGGGGTTGGTGAAGATCTTTTCCCATTCCATAGACTGCTGTTTTGTCCTATTGACAGCCTTTAGCTTTACAGAAGCTTTTCAGTTTCAGGAGGTCCCATTTATTAATTGTTGATATCAGTTTCTGTGCTACTGGTGTTCTATTCAGAAAGTTATCTCCTGTGCCAATTTGTTCAAGACTATTTCCCACTTTCTTTCTATCAGATTCAGTGTTACTGGATTTATGTTCAGGTCTTTGATCCACTTGAACTTGAGTTTTGTACAGGGTGAGAGATAAGATTTATTTGCATTCTTCTACATGTCAACATCCAGTTATACCAGCACTACTTGTTGAAGATGCTTTCTGTTTTCCATTGTATAATTTTGGCCCCTTTTTTTGTCCCAAATCAGGTGTTCATAGGTGTGTGGATTTATGTCAGGGTCTCCAGCTTGGTTCCACTGATCCACCAAGCCTAGGGAATGCTGTTTAAGTGCAGGAGAAAGGATTGTATGAGAGGAGGGAGGTGTGTGTGTGGGGGGGCACCAAGGTCATCACAAGGGAACCTATAGAAACAACTAACCTGGGCTCATAGGAGTGCACAGAGTCTGGACTAACAGCTAGGGAGGCTGCATGGGACCACCCTAGGCCCTCTACATGTGTGTGACAGTTATGTAGCTTGGGCTACTTAAGGGACTCCTAGCAGTACAAGCAGGGCCTGTCCCTAACACTTTGGCTGGCTTTTAGAAACCTATTCCTCATACTGGGTTGCCTTGCCCAGCCTTAATACAAGGAGAGGAGCTTAGTCTTATCTTTACTTGATATGACATGCTTTGTTGACACCCATGGGTGGCCTGCCCCTTTCTGAACAGAAATGGGGGAGGAGTGGATTGAAGGAGTCGGGATAGATGGGGGTAGGGGAATAGAAGGAGAGGAGGGAGAGGAAGCTGTGGTTTGAATGTAAAGTAAATGAATAAACTTCATACCAAAAAAAGTTAATTTTCTTCTAGCTAAGACACAGCATTGAAAAGGAGATGTACAAATTCAGGATGTTTTCTGTGTTGCATCTGAAGCTGGTAGCATCATCAGCTATTGCATCTAAGCGCTAAAGCACCGAAGTTCAACAGTGGCCCTATTCCTAATTTTCCCATGTCTGTTGCGGCCGCCATATTTACCTCAACATATTAAGTTTAGGAGTAGAATGGAATTTCTCCTAAATTGTTTACACTGTTAGTTGCAAGGTGAGGAAGCCAAACATTGACTATGTAAGTTGTTATGTCTTGTAAACCTGAATTAGGGTATATTTTCATAGTAAGTATAAGGAATGTGTGTAAGCAGGCTGTCAGAGATAATAGAGTAGTGTACTGGGTAGAGTCTCTTACGTTATTCATGATTAAATTCTGTTCATCAAGGAAGAAGACAAACATAATTCAAACAGATACCCATTTAGCTTCTCCATGGTGAGAAATACCATCATAATTTAAATCCTTGAAGTATTGGAGTCAAATAAATCTGGTCCAGTGTTTTGGGCTTTTCTGAGTTTTGCTATGTATGTTATTAGGAACAATTTGCTTTCTCTTATGAAGCATTCATTTTCTTATTTCTGGCAAAGAAACACTTATGTGTATGAGTGGTTATTATGGGTGTTAATATGATAACATGCTTAAACATCTCACAACATACTTAGAATAATTCATTGACCTATTTAGTGGTTATGGTAGAATTGGTGATGCTTGGTATCTAGATGGAAGAATAGGAAGATTAAGAGAAAACTGTCATTTGGAGACCAGTGATAACAGATTATCAGAGCAAACAAAGAAAGGCCACAAAAATGTAAGTCACAATTGCACTGTTTGAATGTCTTTAAATTTGCATATGAGGTATCTGTTCTTTTTCTATAAAAAGACTTATTTAAAATGAGAAGCTGACTTAATCAGCCTTCAGAGGCATGTTACTGGGTACAGGATGCTTACTTAGTATTGGAGATTTGATTGGCAGAGCCTCAGGTTCCCACTTCACTCACTCTGTTGAAGGTACAGATGCTGTCATTTCAGCTGTTTTTGATGTGCAGTCTATCATGAAGAGTCCGGGAAGATTTCTTCATCTGGACATCTTTCTGACACTGAGTGATCTCTGGTTTGTCCTTTTTAGAGAAACCCAAGGCTCCTTATTGCTGCTATAAAAAGACAGACTGGGGACGGATTTAGAGGTGGGCATGGGAAAGTGTCTTAGATGTGTGTACTCAACTGATGCCAATTTTACAGCTGTTGCTATGACCGTTACTGTGTTGTGTGTGAATTATATAGCATAGAGTCCCCCATGTCTCATTCTGGGTGTAGCTGTGTTGAAATTCCTCTTCTGTACTTGAACTTCTATGGTCTATTTAGTTAAGGCCCTCAGCTTGTTTTCTGTTTTCTAAGAAAGGAGCATCATTACTTTTCTTGTCTACCAGTCATTTCAAAAGCATTCTGACTCTTTCTTTTCCACCATTTCTCATCTTCACCACAATGCTCTGGTCTTCACAGCCAGGACATTTTTGACCTGTTAACAAAGTTGCCAATATAGAGTAGAATCAGACTAATTTCTTGCCTAAAATGAGGAGATTTTAGAATTTAATGTGCTTGATTTTAATGTGCTTGGTTTGTTCTTGGTGACTCATTGTCACAAACTGCTCAATACCCAAATGAGCTTAGACCTGAACAAGGTTCTCAAACTTCAAAGAACCAAAAATATGAATACTGCATAATTATGGGACATTAATTTAACAACATGGATGGTATCATAAAAAACAACAAGGTCAGTATAGGAATTGAACCATGTCTACTCCAAACATGGTCTGTGCCCTGTAGCAATTACAGTATCTGGAAGCTTGTTAGATGTGTAGACTATTAGAATTGGAAGAATTGGAAGGACTGTTGAATCATAGCACACAGGCAGTAAGATCCCCAGAGAGCACATGGTCACATTAAACTATAAGGTCTACCATGTTACAAACACCAGCACTCAAAGAAAGACAATTACAGAGTCATACAGTGCAGGAGCCCTTGTTAGTTGCAAACCATTGAACGAGTTACTTAAACTCACTGAGTTTACTGAACTAGAAACATAAGCACTTCCCACCTCATGGGGTTTTTGTGAAATAATGAAGTTAAGGAATCTTCAGTAGGCCTATATATATATATAGAATGGTTATGTTAGCAATATTAACATTATTTTCCTTGTAGAATGGGCAATGACACTAATAGATTTTGATGCCAACGTGAGAGAGTTTGGTGAAGTCAAGATGATACCATCCTGGCCCTCTGAACTGTATTCCCAGCAAAACAGGCTTGAATTTTGTGTGACTGCATTTTTTCCAAATGTGTGTCCTAATACATGTATATAAATCTTTATAAATGGAAAAATGTATACTTCCTTAATGAAATTTCATGAATACTCCTCTTGCCTGGAGCACCTATAACCGCCCCCCTACACACACTTATATCATCTGTCCTGACTTTATTGGGCAGCCCTGTGTGATCTCAGGCAACTCTCATGATCTCTATCATTTCTTCCACACACCCTGTTCATCTGATGTTTAACATGAGTCACCATATAGTGACATTCCTCTTATATCTCTTTTCTTTGTTCTAACATGATTATACTGTGTAGGAGTGCCTCGAATCCAGAAGCCACTCAGTAAATACTAACAGATGATATGATTAAACTAGGTTCTGTAGATAGCAGGAATTAAATCAAATTGATTAATATTTCCAGAAAAAGCAGAATAGCATGACAGTAATTCCTTAAAATCAGTAAACATGTAAATTTATGCTGAAGATCCAGACACTAGAGGGTCCCCGGGGAATCTGTAAAGTGAGGATGATAATAGATAACCACATTTCAGGATGATCATAAATAAAAGTAGAAATAGCGTTTGAAGCTGGGGATATATCTCAGTACCTAAAAGGACTCACAGTGCAATTCCAAAGACCTGAGTTTAGATTTTGGAATCCACATAGAAAGCCAAATGCCGTAGTGCACATCTGTAATCCTACCATTTCTACAGTTAGAAGAAAGGAGGAAGTGGGGCAGAGATAGGAAAATCCCATGAAAGCTCACAACCTGGCTAGCTTAGAGCACACCATGGAGAAGCAGAAACACTAAGAAAGATCCTGTCTCAGAACAAATTAAAAGTTGAGAGAACAACTCCAGAAGATACCTGTGTACATGCACACATACACACAAAGATTAAAATAATAGAGATGTGTCCTTAAATTGTTTGCCCTAATCAATACAGGTTTTGAATACACAAGATCCTGTGTTCAGTCTTAGGACCACAGACAGACAGACAAACACACACACACACACACACACACACACACACACACACACACTTACACCACACAAAATATAACTTTAGTGGTTAGTTTTGTTAAAAAATACAGATAAATTAAAGGGCTACATCATTATTCATATTTAGCCATATAACAAGTAGCTAATATCCTTATAACTTTAAAAATTCTCTATTTCATAAGCAATGAAGAATATTAATTTATTAGAATGAACTGTGGTGGTGATTGGATAACAAAGAGTTTCTTAGGGGAGGGATATTGTTTCAGTTATCTTCAAATATATAAATACTGAGGACTGATATATTCGGTTGGTAAGAGTAACTTGAGTAGGTGTTTAATTTTCTTCCTGAAACTGATACTTCCCAAAGAATATACAAAATACAAAGAAAATCATATCAGAGAAGTAATTAATGATATGTAATATTTTGCTTTTCAGTTCAGAATAAATATGTACCTATATGTAAGAAATAAATGGGGCTGGAGAGATGGCTCACTGGCCAAGCGTAGGTAACACTCTTGGGAAGAAGTTAAGTCTGACTCCCAGGACCTTGGCTGGTTCACAACCACCTGCAACTCTAGATCCAGGGACTCTGACGCCCTCTTCTGGCCTCTGCCAACACCTGCATTCACATGCACTTGCACATGCCCACACACAAACACACAAATAACTACGTTTTTACAGGAAGGGGAAAAAAAAAACCATGAATGTGTAGTGATGTTTAATAATTGACCAAGACAAATCAACCTTTCCCATATTTTTTTTAATTATGTACAGATTCCTCCAAAGGACCTCAACCATCTTCAGGTATAAATGGAAACACACAGCCTCCCAGCGCTGCTGGGCAACCCCCAGCCTCTGCTATCCCTTCCCCAAGTGCCAGCAAGCCCTGGCGCAGCAAGTCCATGAATGTCAAGCACAGCGCCACCTCCACCATGCTGACGGTGAAGCAGTCGAGCCCAGCCACCTCCCCCACTCCATCTTCAGACCGACTGAAGCCCCCTGTCACAGAAGGGGTCAAAAGCGCCCCCTCGGGACAGAAATCGATGCTTGAAAAGTTCAAGCTGGTCAATGCCCGGACTGCGTTGCGCCCCCCTCAGTCTACCAGTTCAGGACCTAGTGATGGTGGGAAGGATGATGATGCCTTTTCTGAATCCGGAGAAATGGAAGGGTTTAATAGTGGTCTGAACAGCGGTGGTTCAACCAACAGCAGTCCCAAAGTGTCACCCAAATTAGCCCCTCCAAAAGCAGGAAGCAAAAATCTCAGCAATAAAAAGTCTTTGCTGCAGCCAAAAGAAAAGGAGGAAAAAAACAGGGACAAAAATAAAGCCTGCACTGAAAAGGCGGGAAAGGAAGAGAAGGACCAGGTAACGGAGACGGCTCCAAAAAAGACCTCTAAAATCGCAAGCTTGATCCCAAAGGGCAGCAAGACCGCCGCCTCCAAGAAAGAGAGCTTAATTCCATCATCATCCAGTGGAATTCCAAAGCCAGGCTCAAAGGTACCCACGGCAAAGCAAACTATTTCACCGGGCAGTGCAGCAAGCAAAGAGTCTGAAAAATTCAGGACTACCAAGGGGAGCCCTTCCCAGGCCTTCCCCAAGCCCATCACCGCAGAGAAAGGGAGCACCCATGGCCTCTCCGCTCCTCAGGAGGGGAGGGAAGCTGGCCATGCGTCACCTTCTAGTTCCTGTGGACAGAGCACTGGCAACGGAGCCGTCCAGCTCCCCCAGCAACAGCAGCATAGTCATCCCAACACGGCCACGGTGGCTCCCTTCATTTACAGGTGAGGTGGCCTCAGTAGCCCAGTGTTCACACCTCTTCACAGTTAGATGAGTCACATGAAGTTAAATGGTCATTTGAGAATGTTTCTCTTTGAAGCTTACAGGACTAGAATTCTGTATAAAAGTGTAGTCTGGGGGGAAACCTTCTCCTTGTGCGTCGGGTCCTATTTGCTCAGAAACTGAGGCCTTCAAAAATTAACTTACGTCTTGTCAAGGGCAAGATGGAATTGAGGTGCCGCCACTTTCTCATGTCCGGTTCTTTCATCCTATTGCCCTGCTAGCTCTGGCACTCGGCTACTGTTATTTGCACAAGATGTCCCTTAAAATAACTGTTGGACGAAAGGTGCTGACAGTCAATTTTTTGTTGTCATATTTGGGCTAAAGTATATCATACTGATTAAAGAGGCTGGCCTCGAGAGCATCCACATGTGTACTGAATTCCCAGCTGAACCATTTACCGGCTTCATGGTTTTAGACAAGTTGTTCAAAATTTCCTAGTCTTGTTTCCTTCAACGGTTAGTAGAGATTAAAGCAATAACAAAAGTAATTTATTTATTTATTCTATAGTCTAGTACAGTGCAAACCAGGAAGGGTTTTTATAAGTATACCATTTACAAAGTAAATGTTATATTAAGTTCCTATAAGTTTGTAGATAAAAATAGCTATTTATATAATTAGTATACTAATATTCGCTGCTTTGTATTTTGTGCATTCATTCTATACTGTATACATTAAATACATAATTATATATTTTATCTATAAATATGCAGACTACTACACAGTTACCAAAGTAGCCCATTTTTCCTGTGAGGGGACTTGCCTCATCAATTAGAGCTCTGTCAGTCACTAGGATGAGTCTAATTTAATTCTCTGTCTGCTTAGTAAAGACCTGACCAAGGGAAGAATAATGTCTGCTAGTCCCATCCTTTTGTCAGGTTGTCAGATTTAAAGTAAGTAAGAAATTTTAAGAATAGGAAGCAAGACTTGCTATAATTATCATGGAGTCAAGACTGCAGTGAAATATTTTATTAATGTATTGAATTATGGCTTTCTAAAAATAAAGACAAGAATTGCAATTGCTATTTTTTTTCCTTTGAAAGAACATAAATACTTTTCTTTGAGGTTTCATATACTGATTAAAGCAAAATCCTAATTATTAGATTTCATTTGAGGGACTTGCAACATCTGGTCAAATGGCATTTCAGTGACAGTACATTTAAGCCTTTGTACCTGGGTCAAGAGAGTCTGTTGTTTCTGGCTCCAAAGTCCCCAACTGGCTATTCAAAAATTAAGATGCCCCAAATCCAAATCCACATTTCAACAATATAAGAAAAGCATGGAGCTTTAAATATATCACACTCAGCACATCTGTGCATTTCAAATATATTTTGCAAAGGCATCAATCATTTTTAAATCAAATATGAATGCCAATGAAAATGAATATCTATACTTAGGTATTCATCCAGTCTATTACTGCAAGTCACAGCCAACTTATGTTGCTTATTTGTGATGAAACTTTCAGCAAATGAAAATTTAGTGGATTCCATTAGAAAATATAATGTTTTTGATTCAGCACTCTTAATCTTCTTTAACATTCCAGATAACTCTATATTGATATTGAATTTACCTATATAACACACAGAACTCTTTGGTCATAATGCCTTATTTTTTAAAATTACATACATTTCCATGTGTATGATCATTTTGCATGTGGAGACTTAAGCATAGCTAATTAACATGCTTTTTCACACATAGTTACCATTTGTGTCGTGAGCATACTTCATACTCCCTCAACAGTATTTTGCTTGCAATCTATTATTATCACATGTAACCACCATCTTATACGAAACCTTAGGTCTCCTAAACTTATTTCTCCTCTCAAAAAGAAATTCTGTGTCTCTGAGCAATAATTCCCAAAACTAGGAACACCCACCCCCATCATCACCACTAATATATGACTCTTCTCTAGTTCTATGAGATCAGTGTGTGTATGTGTGTGTGTGTGTGTGTGTGTGTGTGTGTGTGTGTGTGTGTATAAAATGAAGGAAAGACAATGTTCTCTTTCTATGCCTGGCTTATTTTACTTCCCTTCTTGTCCCCCAGGGACATCCTTTTGCTTCAAATGACAGACTTCCTCCTTCTTTATGCTTGAATAATATTCCGTCGCATTTGTGTGCAACATTAAAAGCAAAGCTTTTTCCAGTTGCAATGTACCTGCTAACAGCTTCACGGGAAGCATTTGCGGGTATGCCACACACCTCAAAACTTAAATTTCTCCCTTTAAACTGAATGTTATAGATGTGAGATGATATAACCCATTGGCAAGGAGTAGAGAGTACCCAGAGCCTGACATTACTGTTTAGAAACATGGTCTCAAGTTCGTTTATTTTTGGTAATTTTTTTACCATTATTATTATTATTATTATTAAGAAATTTTCTATTCATTTCACAAAGCAACCACAGGCAAGACAGTTGTTTAGCTTGAACTGTTTGGGGGGCCCCCAGGCAGTGGGATCGGAACCCGTCCCTAGTGCATGAGTCGGCTTTTTTGGAGCCCAGTGCCTATGATGAGATGTTTTCGCACAGCTTTGGTGCAGGGAGGAGGGGCTTGGACCTGCCTCAACTGAATGTACCAGGTCTCGAGTTCTTGAGACCATGGCTCTCAGAACCACAATCATTGTTTGCCACCAGTGATTGGTGACTTCTAGTCACCTACTTAAGGATTTTGAACTTCAATTTTCCAGTCTGTAAAATGGAGATGAAATAATCGAACCTACCTCACATGACTCTTTTCAAGATTGGGCTGGTATTTTCACTGTGTTAACTGCATCTGTGATGTCCTACACAGCCTTCTCCAAATCTTCAAAGAGTGATTGATGAAGAGTAGTTGTCTTAAAAGATTTAAGGACGCAATTCCATGTAAAACAGTCATCATTAATGGCAATAATAATACTTAGGCTATTGTCATAATATAAATAAAACTAACAAAACACATATAGTACTCTATATATGACACAATTATGAAATATTATCAGAGAATTTTATAAATGATAAAATTATGTCCTCTAAAGGCAGAGTTTTTCCATTCTTATGCTTTCCCACCATGAGTGAGAGAGGTTTACATTTTTGATTCATGGCATTTTGAGTGTGACACCACATGTCTTTCCTCATTCTAACTATCCCTGCTCATAGAAGAGCCCTTCCTGAAAGCCACCTGACATGTTTGATAGGTGTTGTTAATTATTTGAGATAATAATAGTCATGATTTATGACTTTATAATGGTAGTATCATCTTTTTAAAATATCATCTGTTAGAGGTTACCAACTGAAATCCTCCATGCTGCAAGATTGATATTCATTTCCTGACTTAAACTTCACCACAAATCCATGAGGATGTGATACTATTCTTATTTATCAGAAATGGAGAAGCAGCGATTTAGATCCAGAATAGTAATGATGTCAGAAAATTACAGAGTCTGCAAGAATTTGCCTGTGAAACAAATTCTGACTGACTGCACACAGTTTCTCTTCAGTGAGCCTGAACGTGAGGACATGCTCTCCTCTGTCAGTCCTTTCTGCAATGTGGAAAGGATGAGCATTATTACCAGGAAATTCAGACTAGGAAAATGTCAATAATACATTTGCAAACTTCTCAATCAGAACTCACTTATAGATGGGGTGTGGTGGTGTACACCTGTGAATCCCACAACATAGGTGGGAAGATAGGGAACTGCATGATTGTGGCCAGTCTTGGCTAGAAGAAAGAGTACACCTAAAAAAAATTATTAACTGGTAAAAATTAACATAATACATATTTTGCATATGAACATATGCATATATAATATTTAAATATACTTAAATAACCTACATAGAATTGGAAGGTTATTGGGCTCAGGGTAATTTTTTAAGTGTTTTATAGGTCTTTCTTAGTATCATAGTTAGGCTAATATTGCTGTGATAAAACACCATAGCCAAAAACAACTTGGGGAGGAAAGGGTTTATTTCATTTTTCACTTCCAAGTAATAGTCTGTCACTGAGGAATTGAGAACAGGGAATCAAGAAGGGGGATAGGAACCTGAAGACAAGAACTGAAACATAAACCGTGGAGGAACACTAACTGCCCAGCTCCTCATGTCTTGCTTAGCCTGCTTTCTCACACAACTCAGGATCACCTGCCAATAAGTGGTACTTCTTCCACGTGTGAACCCTCTCAAAGTAACCATTAATCAAGGAAAATTCTCACAGCCTTACCCATAGTCCAGTTTGGAAGGTGAATTTTCTCACTGAGGTTCCTTCTTCCCAAGTGACTATGGCTTGTGTTAAGTTTACAAAATCTCACCAGGACACTTACTTAATTACCATCCCTACTGGAACACTTATATATGCTTCATAATATTCTTTCTCACCAACTGTATATCCAGAATCCCATAAATATGATGTTGTTTTGATAGTTAAAGGTTTTTACGCAGTCTAACTTCACATACAACATAACCTATTTTATGTCACTTTTGTAACTCAATTATCCCCACAAAGAAATGAGTATTATAAATTTATTATGATCTTTACTCACTTAATGAGCAGAAATAACTGACATTAAAAGGTAGAGAATTGAAGGGTTGATAGTAAGTTCAACAGAAGAGGTTCTTAACAGTCACAACAATTTGAAATTGGAATAGCCTGCCTTTATAAGTGTGAATATGTCAACAAAAACATCTATGAGATAGTAACACAATCATTTGACAGGTGCTAAAGGGAATCACCACATCCTATACTTTTCATATACCCATCCTTCACTCTTCAGGTGACTTGCAGTGGTGTTACAAGGGTAGGGGATGTGATAAGAATATAATGAAATACATGAAACATTGCTGATATAAAAGTGCATTGTTGTTGTAGGATTTTTTGTTTTGTCTTGTTTTTTGTTTTTCGAGACAGATGGCTCAGCTGTTAAAGGCTAGGCTCACAACCAAAAATAAAAGTGCATTGTATTAGAATTTATATTGAAGACATTTCTTTTTAAATTTTTAAAAGTGAGTATAGTCAATTAGTGTCTAATAGAGAGGTCAAAGTAAGCAGTGAGACTTAAAGCAAAGGTTGGATTTTGTCAGGTGTCTAAATCTAGTATTTTGCTTTTTTGTTGTTGTTGTTGTTTTGTTTTTTCGAGACAGGATTTCTCTGTGTAGCTTTGGAACCTGTCCTGGGACTCACTCTGTATCCCAGGCTGGCCTCGAACTCACAGAGATCCACTTGCCTCTGCCTCCCGAGTGCTGGGATTAAAGGCGTGCACCACCACCGCCTGGCTAATCTGGTATTTGGCAGTTTTACAATCCAGGTTAAAAGGAGCAAAGGAATAAACTGTGCAGTGCCATGTACAGTCTAAAAATGAAAATAGCCACTGAGACACGCATCAAGGATTCATGCTCATGTGGTTGAAGGACTAAAGGAAACAAATGGGGCAGAAAAATCCATATTTTAATCACTCTCCCAGAAAGTATCCAACTTTTAGCTAGTCCTACCAAGTCTTTCAAAACACAACCCAAGTCAGCCGCTTCTTCCTACTTCTATTTACCACTTCTCACCAAACTTCCAGTGAGTCTCTCCACTCTTACATCAGGGCCCTTTGCAGTCCCATCCTTCATACTGCCAACACTTTTGGAAATGTAGTTTACATACAGAGTTCCTTGATTTTCGATAGCTTACCTCATTTTTTTTGACATGATATCGATGTAAAAGTGATAAGCTACCCAGCAGAGACTGTTGTTTGCTGTTCAGAATCTGATCCTTTCCAGGGCTGGGGATATGCAGAAGGATGCTTTCCGTGCTGCCAGGCATTAGCCAGAAGCTGCATCTCCCAGTTAGCTATGAGATCTCCTTTGCAAACAGGCAATAGTGTACAGTGTGCCCACAGGTGTGATAGGGATGCCCAGTAAGGCAGCTGTCTTTGATGTGTTTTTGACCTCCCAGTTTTCAGGCTGCAATGAACTTTGTAAGTTGAGGAGAATACATATCCCATTCCATCATAAGTAACCATCTTTTAGGTTTCTCTTAATCTTCCCAAATAAAATCCATAGCTTTACTCTGCCCTATAAAGTACCATAAAAGCTTTCCTTCTAGCTGTCACTCAAGACATATTCATATCCCTTTCCCCCAGCACATTGTAATTCAGCAGTCACTCTGTAATACAAACTAATTAATCCTGCTCAGGAGCCTTCACAAACATTCTCTCTGCCTCTGGAGACTGTTTGCCAGATCCATGTAAGCTGTAACGCATCTCCACCTATAGGTGATTTCTTTGTAGAAACTAGCTTGGCCATCTACTCTTGAGAACATCCACTGTGCCCCAGCCAGTATTTGTATCTTATACTCCCCTTAGCTCTTGTTGTTATTTGCAATTTCCTTGTTTAGGCAGTTAACTAATGTGGCTTCAGTTGCCTGCATATGTATTATAAGTTCATAGCAAGCAAACGTTTGTCTTTTAAAACTCACAATTTTGATTTTCTTTATATTTGAATAAAAGTCTATTGTATAGACATATCATAATGTTATTATCTGTTCATCAGCTCATGGGAAGCTACACTGGTTCCAATTTCCTATCATGAATATAGAATGAATGAATATGAGTTAACAAGTGTCTGTATAGTAAGATACAGAGACTTTTAGGTACATGCCAAGGAGTGGTATACATGGGTCATATGACAATTTTTGAGATATCTAGACATTGATTTCCACAGTGGCCATATAGTTTACAATCCTGCCACAGCTATTCTTTCCCTACAATCTCATCAGCATTTGATGTTTATTTTCTTGACAACAGCTCTTCTGACTAGGGTAAGATGGAATCTCAAACTATTTTTAATTTGCATTTCCATGATGGTTAAATATGTTGGACGTTTAAAAGTGATTTCTCAGCTATCTGTTTTACTCATTTGAGAAATGTCTTTTTCAGTTCCATAGCCCCCCCCTCTTTAAATTTGGTTGGGCTGTTTGTTTTTTCATGTTCTATTTTTTTTTATTTCTTTGGATATTCTAGAAATTAATCTATCATGTAAAAAGCTGCTGACAGAAAAATCTTCTATTATTAAGGGAGATAGGGCAGGGAAATGAGGGTGAGAATTACCAAAAGTGTGTGTGTGTGTGTGTGTGTGTGTGTGTGTGTGTGTGTGTGTGAATGTGCATGTGAATGTGTATGCATGTATACATATATGTGTATATATATACATAATTGTCAAAGAATAAAAATAAATAGAATTTAGTACATATATGAAGCATGTAGGATAGAAGAAACATTGCATGTGTAGTATTTCAGTTACCTTTCATTGTCTCAGATATAGTAGACAAGAGACAAAGTGCACTATATGATTCAGCAAGAAATGTAAAAAATAAAAAAATATCCCTAGGACTCAGTCTTAAAACCTCATGGAAAGTGGAAATGTACTTTTAGCTCTCAGAATCAGAGAAGTACCACAATAATCTAAAATCATAAAGTATGTAGAATGTCAACATTGCCTCAGTTTCCCTTCATCTTGCTGTGATAAAAATAGACTTACAGAAGAAACTTAGGGGAGAAAGAGTTTATTCTGGCTCATAGTTCAAGGCTACAGTCTATCTTGTTGGGGAAGGAAAAATGAGAGATTCGTAAGGCAGCTACTTACTATGCATCCACAGTCAAGGAGCAGCTCAGCTTATTTTCCCCTTTTGATAGAGTCCAAAATGCAGCCCAAGTAATGGAACTACACAGAGTGGGTGGGTATTTCCTCAATTATCCTAATCAAAATAACCCTTCATAAGCATGCCCGGAATCCCATCTTCAAGATCAAGATCCCTTGATCTCATTAGGTTGGCAATTGATATTAACATCAAAAGTCCATGCTTAGTCAACTTGATACCCAAGTATATCACCTTAAATAATAACATTCAACTTCTTATCTCCATAGTCATATGTTCATCTCGTATTGCACAATATTATCCAGTGAATCAATAGATCCCACAGTCTTTACAAACTTCAGTAATTTGAAAGTCCAAAGTCCACATCTCATCTGGTACTCAAGCCAATATATTCACTGTGAATTCCTGTAAGATAAAAAATAAGTCATATACTGCCAGCATATAAAGATGCAGAATAAACATTCCTATTCTAAAAACAGAAGAATTGGTTCATACCAAGGAATGACGAGACCCAACCAAAACCAAAGCTAGCAGGGAAAACATCCAATCTTTTAGTTCCAGGTCTGGCATCTTAGGCCGTGATGAAATTTTCTAAAGATTAAAAGCAGTCCCATACTTACAACGCCACCAGTTGCAATACATACATCTCCACTTCATGTCTGCAGCTTTCATTGGCCGATACAATATCATGACATCTACAACATTGTGTGTTCCATTGCAACTTAGGCTTCACCTTCACAGCTTTACACAGTGGCCTTTCAGGGACTCTTTGTCGGGATGCCCATCCAACCACACATTGCCTATCCTCAGCTGCTCTTGGAAACTGTGAAGCCGGACTCTGTGAGACCATCAATCTTAATATCCCCCATGCCTGCAAAACTAATACCTTATGGATCATGTTGCTAAGTTATGTTTCCAGCCAGTGGCGTACCCCGGACTTCACAGACCACAGGTTTAACATCCTCTGTGCTCACACAGGGGAGGGAAGCTTTCTCTAGGGAGTTGGTTTTGAGAATCAAAGAACTTCTTCAGTTTAGTTCTTATTTTTCTCTTCAAATGCTTTTGCTTCTTCTGAAGCTGGGTATGGTTTAGCCTTCAGGAACCTTTCCTGTTGTTCCATTGCAGCCCAGGTGATTCTCTTCCCTGGTCCTGATCTCTATAGAGTTTCAACTCCCTTTTCAGCACCAGCTGAGTACTCTTTTGTCTTTAAATTACCCATGCCAGAATCTTTAGTACATTGCTTTAAACTCCATTTCACTTAAGTTTTCAGGTCATGGGCAAAATTAAGCCAGGTTTTTTTTCCAAAATATGTTAGGAATGGCCTCTAACCTAGTTCCTGATAGAGTTCTTCTTTGTTTCTAAAACATAGTTCTCAACCTTCCTAATGCTGCAACCCTTTAATACAGTTCCTCATGTGGTGACCCCCAGCTATAAAATTTATTTTGTTGCTTCTTCACAACTGTAATTTTGTGTTATACAACATAATGTAAATATCTGATATGCAGGAGAGTCACTGCTCCAAACCCTCAGGAATTGGATCTCCACTTCCCATGTTTCTTTCTGTGTTCTGGGGAAATTATTGTCTCTCTTCCTTATGTTAGTTACTATGCTGATGCTGGGAGGAGACACCATGGCCTAAGCAACAAAAAACAAAACAAAAGCACTTAATTTTGAGGCTTGCTTACAGTGTAGATGGTTGGTCCATGATCATGGTAAAGAGCACACAGCCATGGTGCCAGATCAGTAGCTGAGAAATTTATATCCTGATTCTTAGGCAGCAGGTGGAGAATGAAAGACGAGGCATGGCATGGTCTTTTGAAACCTTACATCCCATGCCCAGTAGTGTACCTCCAACAAGGACACACCTTCCAGTCCTTCCCTAACAGTTCATCAACGAGGGACTAAGCATCCAAATATATGACCCTATAGGAATATTCTCCGACGAGCTACCACGTGCTTTAAGATATAAATGAGACTTCTTTGTTGGAGGATAAACTAGGTTAAGTGTTTATGAAGGAGCAACTTGGTGACTGTCAGAGTACTTGTCTTAAAACCTGTATAGGAAGTTCCAGTTATCCAAAGTAAAAAATAGAGGTTGACATGATCTTCCTCTATAGAACTCCTTTTTTTTTTATACTGTTACTGTATGTTCTTCAATTCTGCCTTTAATTATTGTTAAAAATGGTTTCCTTGACTAGAGTTTCAAAATTACCCTGCTGTCTCCTTAAAATATCTCTATCTATCTATCTATCTATCTATCTATCTATCTAATATATATATCATTCCCATCTGTCATTCCTTGTCCATTCTTTTTTAATGTATTACTTTACATTTTTCTTTCCAATATTTACAACATTGTGTAAAAAAGGGGTGAAACTATTAGTTAATTCAGGAGAAAATGACACTCGCATATATCAACAGTCACAAGCAAAATTTTAAAGCAATTGTTAGCCTTTTTCGTAACCTGCTGTTTTGAACTCTGCATTCTTTTCTTTTCTTTCCATTTATAGTAAATGCCAATAAAATGATGTGTTGAATACAGTGCAGCACCCTACAAGCAAAGGAGTTGAGGCAGGGTCTGCCTGGGCAATTCTCAGAAGAGAAAATCCCTAGGCAGCAAAACATGACTAATGAAGAAAAGAAATCACTGAGTGTTGCAAACTTATAAATTAAATATAAATTTCATGCCTCTGTAACTCTCTATATCTGTAAAATTAGGTCAATGAAATATGATTTTGGTGTAAGATTATATCACTTCTGAAACATCATCATAGACTGCTATCAGAGATTTGGGTCATACATTTTTGTACAGTCTGGATTTGCCTAGGAAGTGACATGGAAAATTGTCATTTGTATATTCTGTATTCTGTAAGGCAAAGAATGCAGAACACTGGTTTCTAAAGTGCTCACTCACAAGGTTTGAAGCTTAGATTATTTGTTGAACAATAAACAGAGTAGGAGGAGCTGTGAGTTTACAAGGATTGAAATATGGAGCACATAACCGTCTTTCAAATAAAGCATTGTGCACCCTCAAGCAACCTCTGCAGATTATACTGCAGTTGTAGATTTATGGGAACTGGGCATAATTGGTCATCAGCACACACTAAAGATTATTGAATTCTTGCCTTGCAAACCTGTCTTTTGCTAGGCTTGATATATTTATGTGCATCGGGGAGTAGTTTAAATGCCCTCACACTGCAGTGTTTTAAAGAGGAAATACAGAGATGCTCCTGGAAGATGGACTATCGCATTGAATCCTGCTATATGAAGGGATTTCCTAAGCATAGAGGGCTACCTTTCCTGTATTTGACTTTTGAATTTTACTTTCTGCTATTCCAGAAAGAAATTAAATTTGTAGAAAATGTAGAACAATACTGCTAATACCTTGTGTGTATATACTGTATTTATGATACCTTAAAACATTTAATTTTATTATTTCTCCCCAAATACCACTTTTAGTAATTTAAAATTTTTTTTTACTAATTTTTAAAATTTATTTTGCATACCAACCACAGTTTCCCCTCCCTTCTGTTCTCCTACCTCCTTCCCCCACTTCTTTCCTACCCACCCCCGATGGACCCCTCAGAGAGGGTAAGGCCTCCCATGGGTGTCAACAATACATGGCATATCAAGTTGAGGCAGGACAAGCTCCTCCCCTCTGCATCAAGGACGAGTGAGGCATTCCACCATAGGGAAGAGGTTCCAAAAAGCCAAAAGCCAGTTCATGGGCCAGGGACAGATCCTGGTCCCACTGCTAGGAGACTCACAAGCAGATCAAGCTACACAACTGTCACCCACATGCAGAGTGTCTAGGTCGGTCCCGCGCAGGTTCCACAGCTGTCGGTCTAGAGTCTGTGAGCTCCCACGAGCTCAGGTCAGCTATCGCTGTGGGTTTCCCCATCATGACCTTGACCCCCTTTGCTCCTATAATCCCTCCTCCCTCTCGGCAACTCAACTCCAGGAGCTCAGCCCAGTGCTTGGCTGTGGGTCTCTGCATCTGCTTTCGTCAGTCACTGGATATAGGTTCTATGATGACAATTAGGTAGTCACCAATCTGATTATAAGAGAAGGCCAGTTCAGGCACCCTCTCCACTATTGCTAGGAGTCTTAGCTGGGATCAGGAATTTAAAATTAATTTTGTAAATAGTAGCCATGCCTTCCTAGCAGTCTTCAATCTCTTTGCTCTTTGCTTGACTTTTATAACATCCATATTTTGAAGGCCAGTTTTCAATAATTTCCTTTTATCTGAGTTTGTCTGATATTTACCCATCATTAGACAAACGTCCTTATTTTCCTACAGTGTCACATAAATAATGCTTTTTTCACCCCATTGCTTATGTGAAAGGTATTGTATTATACAACTGTTTATGTTTTCTATTATCATGGCATAAGAATAGTCTGCTTATTCAAGATAATATTTCCCATAGTTTTTTAATTTAAAATTAAATCTATGTCTAATAAACATTTGTAGAGGAAGATGTTTTGAAACGGTATTAAAAATTTTTATTTTTTTTATCTACATTCACTCATAGCTTTTAACATCCATTGAGGTTTCATGCCTGAATTAAAATTATATTCTAATGATGATTATTTCATAATTCCACTTTTTCTTCTGTATTTACTTCATGCCACTGTACTTTGAGAAAGCTGATTCTCTTTTATCTATTCATCCAAATGGTATTGACGAATAGAATCCAGTTTCATTTCATGGGTTGTAACTCATTGCCACCATAATTCACTTTCGTGTTTAAAGTTTCCCCAACTGTGCCATTGGGAGAGCCTTCCAACTACTTTGTATGCCCTTTTAACAAGCCTTACCACTCTCTGAGACTCCCTTTCTTTGTGGCTTAATGTGTTTTTGACTCATCTTATACTTTCCCTAAATTGGCTTCATCTGTTCCTTAATGAGCCCCAATCTCTTGTCATGGAGAATTATATTTTAAACCATGTTATTGCTTCTAGCTTTTCTAAGTGGTCAAAACTAAGTTATCTGGGTAAGAATATACATATTCATTTACATCACAAACTATGCACCGTGAAATTTAGATCAACATAAAAGTACTCACTTTAATAAAATTTCAATTTTGATATAGGGTCTATTATGTGTTATCAGAATTCTTAAAGGGCCAGTAAAGTGTAACGTGTAGCATAGATCAGTTGATGTTGTCACACTCAATATTGTCTCTTACAGACTGAACTGTCTATTAGTGAAGGGAACTTGAAATACAATGCTGAGAGTCCAGAAGCATTTAAATGCAGCAAAAAAATTGTCAAAGTAGAAATTGATAGTTCACCATTGGCAGGCAGCCTAATTCAAGTATTGGTTAAGCATCTACCTGGGCCAATGGTCAGACAGCTAGAGACTATAATTTCTGCAGCACCTACCTTGCAGAATTGGAGTGAATTTGAGTGTTGTTGCAGAGGTATTAATTACATTAGATCAATATTTGTGACAAAGAAAGTACATAAAAAAGAGGTCCATTTTCGTGCTAATCATTGTTGAGATTTCGATTTATTAGTTCTACTACCTTTAGTAACATTTTGTAGACCTGGAGAAGTAGAGCTCCACATTAACTAAGCAGTATTTGCCAAGCTACATGTCATAGTTTCGGTAGGTACGTGTAATGTGTGCCATCATCATGCTGTTTGTGTGGAACAGGAAGGATGGCCTGCAATATTCACTCTGTCAAATCGTACCTTTGGATTTTGAAGTCTTCATAAACTGTTTCATAGCAAGACCCACATATTCTTATTCCATTATATATAATAGTCACAAGAGTAGAGGGCATTTGGGAATTGCCCAGAAACTTGGCTTGTTTCTTTGATTATTTATAATAAAAGGTAAAATTTTACTAATGATCATCGATTACATCCTAATAGATCAGAGCTAAAGTCTAATTCTACTACTTATGTAAATAAAACAGGATAGATACATGGCAGTTTTGTAAAGTACAGGGAATTGAGATGCCTGATCTGAACTTATGAACATAAACTAAAAAAAAATTCTAAGTTCTTTTGAAAATAATGTGACGTTTAGTGTCTCATGTCCGTTTTAATGATTAATCTGTATCCATGTAATTGCTCCTATAAATGACTCATTTCAAGAATTCCATGATATATCCACCAAAGAGCTTGAAAATAATATTCTCTTGTGCTGTCAACTAAAAAGACACCAAAAGGTAACCAGCCAAAAGTATGTACTTCCACAATAACACAATCAAATGGAAGCATCTGAGGTAAGACTGAGCAATTAGAAATGTAAACACACCTGCTAAGTGTCTCAGTGAAGGGACAATAGCGGGATAGCCATGAGATCAGTATCATGTAATGAGGAAGGTAGTCACAGTCAACTCAGAAATGCTTTCTAAGCTCTGTTTTGCAAAGAGCGAAATCCCTACTCTCAAGATGTTCTAAATATTCTCCTGTTCCATACAGACTTTACTAGAGGGACATCCTGTGAATTTTTATAACTATTTTGGTCACCTATTCTGCCTCCCACGACAGCTGCTGGCATTGATCAAATAAGAAGCAACTAGTGTTGAGCTTTAGACAGTCATTTCAGTAAACACGTAAGGTAACACAGCTTCTGGGAGATGAATGGCTGAACACTAAACCTGCAGGATTTTAAGCCAATCTTGGCTCAAAGCCAGCTTGCCAAGGTAGGGTGCCTTTATGACACTGCTTGGACAACAGTCGGGCACCTTTCTGCAGGGACTCCAGCATACATCCATACTCCATTTTTAAACTCTCTCAACATATAATAATTAGAGGATGTTTGCCTTCATATTCAGACAAAATAGGCTGAGAAGTCAGGAAGATACAATGTTTCCCAAGAAATGGGTCTGACTCCAGAGATAGTTCAGTGGGACAACCAATATACAGGGCATATAGAGGAACCCAGGAGGCAAAGATGAATCAAAATACGTTGTAAAAGACATAGGTATTCCTTTTTAAAATGTTGAGTGGAATCCATATGCCTCAGGAGATTGCCTTTCCAGGCCTTTGCTCATAGTAGCAATTGAGTGCACAATTCTTATGAAAGGCTCACATTTTGCATTGCTTTGTACACATGAATGAGTTGAAGTTTGTGGATGCTACATTACTTGATAATATGACTTGAACTAATGATAAACCCCAAATTATAGCCTAACCCAATGCAGGCAACATTGTTTCAATCTTCCTTGCTTTATCCGCCAGTAACACTGCCTTACTATCCCTGACGATATGAATTACTCATGTACTTATCAAATATTTGGGGGGAACCAATGTACTGAACGTAAGGCTAGACATTAGGTTATAATGGAGAGGTGAAGCATGGAGAACAGACTCTACTTTTGGAGTGAAACCTTAGTTAAGTAATTCTACTGGATTTATATTACAAAAATATGAGAAGCTAAGAGGAAAGAACCAGGAGACACGAAGTGCTTACAATGGGAGGATTTTTACCTGGTGATATTATAGAGAATTTTTATAGAATTTGATGCTAAACTTGAGCTGAGAATGTAAGGGAAAGACTGAACTGGATGAAGGAGGGAAGAAAACACATGCAGAGATCATATTGCAACAGGAAGCTATGCAAAGTGGGCTGAAGACCCTTGTGGCCATGGAAATGTTATTAACGGGTCTTTATTCCAGAGGATGCCAGCAAGCAGGTAGGAATCAAGCCATCCATTGCTTACCAGGCTCAGTAGACTCAAAGAAGTGTGCCACCAAGGGCTTTTGGGACAGGAGTAGATTAAGTGAGAAAAGATTGTGAGTTCAGTTCTACGCATGATGACGTTGAAGGGTGTGTGTGTGTGTGTGTGTGTGTGTGTGTGTGTGTGAGAGAGAGAGAGAGAGAGAGAGAGAGAAAGAGAGAGAGAGCGAGCACCAAAAGGAAATACGAGGTGATAATCAGATTTTAGAGGAAGGTAGTGTGTTGGAGTTTTTGAAGCTCTATGTGGCATCCTACTTTTATTTCTGCTTCATTGATAAAACACCACGGCTAAAAACAACATGGAAAACAAAGGATTTATTTGGTTTATCCTTTCTGGTCATAAGCCATTGTTGAGGGAAGTCAGAGCAGGATCTCAATCATTTACTGCATCAGGGACCTGAGAGCACTGATTCTCAACCTATGGGTCGTGACCCATTTACCCTTTCACAGGGTCCCTAAGACCACCGGGAAACACAGATATTTACAATATAATTCATAACAGTAGCAACATTATAGTTATGAAGTAACAGTAAAAATAATTTTATGGTTAATGGTTACCACAATATGAGTAACTATATTAAAGGGTTACAGCATTAGGAAGGTTGAGAACCACTGCCTTAGAGGAAGGTTGCATATTGGTTTGATCCAGGCTCATGTTCACCTACTTTTCTAAAGCATCCCAGGTCCACCTGCCTAGGGATGGTACTGTGCACAGTGAACTTGGCTCTCCTATATCAATTAATAATAAAAAAGATGCCTCATAAGCTAGGCTAGTCTGATGAATGCATTTCTTCAGTTGAGGTTCCCTCCTCCAAGATACGTCAAGTTGACAATCAAGAATGGCTATCACATGTGGACATATAATACTTAATCCAATGAAAATGACTGAGACCATCTAAGAAGACTGTCAGATGAAAACCAAAAGAATCTTAGGGTGTACCTTAGAGGACCCTTCCCAAGTTTTGGTTTCTGATTCTCCCACTAACTACAGCTGCAACATTTAGTGATTTGCCTTTTCTCAAAGGTAATACTGCAAAGATGGAAATTTTAAAATCCAAAGATAGTAGGAAGCAAAATGGAGTTTGGGTTGTAGAAATGAAGGCCAGAGTTTCTGGAAGAAACAAAATGATTTTTAAAAAGTCCCCAATATATCAAACAAAGTGAAGGAGAAAGATGACAGTTGAGTCAGCATCTGTTATTTGAATGCCGACACTTTTCTCTTAAATTTGCTATACTGTTTAAGGTAAAATAGAGTAGGGCCCCTCTGCCAGAAATTAATGGAGGTCAGCATGGCTTGACATATAAATTATTTCTTTGTTTCTTTTTTGAGTCTCACTTCCTGTTTATGACACATCCATCCAAGGATGAAACATAGCTTTAAAGGATTTCTTTAAAAATAATTAGCTTTTTAAATTTTCATATCAGCCAATTCAATAACAATAATATCTTGTGTGTGTGTGTGTGTGTGTGTGTGTGTGTGTGTGTGTGTATACATGTGGTATTATGTATGTCTGAAGCATAAATAGATGTTCGTCCGTTGTGTGCATGAGTGAATATGGATGCCCCTATATGGAAGTCAGAGGTTAAGGTCAGGTACTTGACTGCTGCCCACTTTATATTTAGAGACAGGGTCTCCAACTGAACTTGGAGGTCACCAATTCAGCTGTATTGGCTGGCCAGTGAGCTCCGGTGATCTGCCTACCTCTCTCTTCTTTGCTCTGCAATTTTAGACATATCACTGCATCTAGATATTGATGTGTGTGTTGGGGACCCAAACACAAGTCATACTTGTGTGGGAAGCACTTGACAGACTGAGCCATTTCGCCATCTCCCCAACCCCTCTTTCCTCTCCCACCCTCTCCTCTCCCAGCTCCTACTAAGCCCACCCAACCTCAGTGCCACCATAGATCCCAGGCTAGCTTTAGACTCTTGATGCTCTTGTCTCTACCTCGGAAGTACTGAGATTGCTTCCGTGCCCCAAGGTCATGGGCAAATGTCAACTAGTTCTGATATCAATGCTTACATTTTATTTTTCTCAAAGCCAGGATTTAGGGGGAAAAAATCATAGATCAGTCAAATCTGACTCAAAAGTATACTGAAATTTGTTTCACAGATGAATATTTCTATAGATGTTCTTAAAGTAAGACATAATTATGGATGACTGGCCATGCTTCAGACTCAGTACTGTAAATGGAATTTTAAGTAAGGAACTGCAATCCCTTACCAACAACATAGTCCAGCGGCACCCAGTATTGTGCCAACTTGACTCCTGTGTCTCAGTGGTTCGTGCTGTGACTTTCTCAAACATGAGCTTTTGAATCAAATATGTGCACATTTTGTATCTGTATCAAGAGATTCCTAAAATGTTCACCTGTGTATAGAGGAAAGAAACTGGAAAAAGTAAGACTGGAATATCTAAAGTACATGATTCCTTTGTTGAATGCTTTCCATTTTATTAAACAAACCTTTACTTTTTAACCTCATACATGCTGTACACTATTTATATGCACACAAATACAAACATATGAAAGATCAGTGAAAGGATTTGTTTCTGGTTGTCTTTAATGTTCCAGAGTCCTTTGTAACTAAATCATTTTGGTTACAGTTATAGTTTGCTGCCTATTTGTTACTTATTCTTATGCATTGTATTTTAGGATACATTTTATAAGGTAGGCATTAAAAAGAGTTTCAGGTGTGGTTTCATTGATTTACTATACTTACAAAAGCATTATATGGCCAGATATTATATAAAATGGACACACTCTTGTTTCTTGCTTCACCCAGTGCAATCAACTATCAGTAGATGAAGGTTTTCAAATGCAAAAAATTCCAGATTTGAGGCAATACCTTACTCATACTTGGGTGACATACGTAAAATAAGTTCTAAAATTCTCATACAGAGGGATATCTGTGGAGCATCTCAGTCATAGGAAAGAGTTATCAACCTTGATGGAAAACTTATAATGAACTGATTCCTCCTTACGCTAAAGAACTACTTTGATGAGTTGTTGATGATCACAGTTGTTGTCTCTGTCTTCTTGATTAACTTCAGAGCACATTCAGAAAATGAAGGCACCTCTTTACCATCTGCTGACTCCTGTACCAGCCCCACAAAGATAGACTCTTCATATAACAAGACGGCTAAGCAGTGCCTAGAGGAGATATCTGGTAAGTGTGCAGCTGATTAATGCAAAAGTCAAACCTGAAGTTTTTTGTAATCTCCTTGCCAGTCTATTTTGTTAGGTCACATTTGCTCTGTGACTTTTGCAAAACTGGACTCCCTATATTTCATGCTTCAGAGCTTCTCACATATTTGCCTGTTCCGGTGAGGGTGATCATTTGTTACTCTGAAAAGGTTGAAAAGAGTGGTGGTTCTTTCAGAACCTGGAAGTGGAATTTGCTTTAAGTCATTTGCTTCTAGGGAACTTCTATGGTTAGTAGAGTAGTCCTTGGATATGTATGGAGATTAGAGATCTACTAAAGAGTAAGCCTAACTGTGAAGTTTAGAACTGATTCAATCCTGTCCTATGTTGAATTCTGTGATGTTTATAATATTTCTATAGTGCATATCTCGGGGGAAATCTGGTTAGGAAGATGTTTCCTTGTACAAATGTAGGTGATATAAGAAAAGTTTCAAATCTCCCGGGTACAATTATCAGATTTTTAACTGTATGAAATTGGATTTTCTGCTTGAGTCGAGTATGTTTCCATTGATTCAGACAAGCCTAGGGTTATATGGAAAGCCTTTCACATAATTTTATGTGTATGTATTATGTATAATATAGTCATTTTTGCTCATTTATGAGACCCAAGTAACTTCTTAGAAAACTATATTGTCATTAGTTGGAGAGAGAATTTAAGAAATCTTGATAGGGTTGTGGTTAGAGGCACAGTGTCTGTTTTTTTCAACAAATCTTTCTTTGGGTTAGCCTTCATATGTTCACTGCCAAGTCCAAAGGCAAAAACTAGGGACCAATTTGAGTTTTAAACATTTCTGTGTTACTTCAAGACTTCTAAATCCGGTTTTGAAGCTCAAAAAAAAAAAAGAAAAGGAACAAAATCACAACTGGGGAGGTTAAGAAATGCCAACACTTTGATAGCCATGAAATTCAATTCAGCAAGCGCAAGCCCTTCCTGAGATACCTGTCACTGAGTCGTGACAGAAATGACAAAGCAGCACTTCAGGTGTCACCGTGGGAATGAAAATGGTTGAGACTGTTGGGCATCTGTGACTTCAGATGGCAAATCCAACACAGGGCCAGTGCAGGGAAGGAGGATGAATTATGATCTGAAGATATGGCTCTGGTGATGTATTTATAGACCTCAGACATTCAAGAGAAGTGTCAAGATGATGCTCTGTCCCTGTGTTGTGACAAGACATTTTATAAACGATGGTGTGAAGAAGCTTCAATTACCATATCGAATGTGCATGAACATCTGCATTATGACTATGCATTACAGTGCTCCAGTCTATAGTTGGAAGTGAATTTGAGTCGAATTTGAATGGTAATCATTGTTTCACCAAGAAACTACACTGTTTTCTGAAGTTAATATATCCATGAGTAGCTCTGAGGGAATAAATAATCCATAGTTAATTTTATAGCTTCTTATTCTGTCTACATTTAATCTTTTTATATATTTGAAATTAGTAGTTCTATTTAATGTTCTGGTGTTTTAATAGAATCTTTGAAAATGTAATATAAACCAGATATTAGTACAGTAATGTAATGGATTTAATAGAAGGGTAAGTATTTTGTAGAAATATGGGTCACAGATTTGAGGAAGGAGAGGAAACAGAAAATAGATGCTGAAATGAGTCCTGTGCTATGATGTCATTTTTACCATTATCTGTTTGAAATCAGCTTTACATTCTGGATCACTCTCCCTCCCTCCAAAGCAATCCCTGCCTTCATTTATGGTATTTGAAGAGTTTGAATGAATGGTTCTCCCAAGAACTTAGCCTCTTCCAGGGACCTTTTCTCACAATCCCTTCTCATCTTCAGTGCCTAGGTCTGGGCATCATCAGGAAATATAACTTCTCTATAGCATCTTTGCCATGAATCCTATTCTCTTTTTTTGAATTACTTTACATGAATGGTTGTTTTGTTTATTATGTATGCTTGTATATGTTAGGTGTCCCTGGTGTCCACAGGGGCCAGAAAACGATGACAGAGCTCCTAGAACTGATGTAACATCTTGTGAGCCACCATCGGACACCATAGTTGAACCCTGGTCCTCTAGAAGAGCAGCCAGTGCTCTTAACAACTGAACCATCTCCTCAGCCCCATAAATCCTATTCTTATTGCTTGAAGTTCCCTGTGTTTACAGTACTCTTCCCACTGTTTCCTGATTCGACGATTATTCTGCTGGGATTTCCATTTTATGAACCTCATGCTTTCTTATTGCCCTTTATCAAACTACCTTCTTTTTTCATCACCTTGGTAATTGTGGTAACTGAAGAATTGTTCTCCCCATCCCCCACACATCCCTAAATCCTTTATTGTTTCCCACTTCACCAGAACAACAACTATAGTTTTATTCTATTCTTCGCCTATTCCATATCAATAATGAATGAAGAAGATGAAATCTACATGCTGGTTGGGGTGACTCACTCTATAGTAATCAGTTCAGTCTTAGGAGTTTCTAACAGCCCCAGTAAACATTGTGGTTTCCTAATTCTGCTCAGTCTCTCAAATGAAAATATTACTCCTTTCCTCTCACAACTCCAACTCTGCCTGTTCCAGTCTTTTTAACTGTTAAACTTGATGTAACTTTACTGAATGGGATGCAGAGAAAGGAAGTCTGTGAACTCTGCTTCCATATCTACCCACTCAGAGCATTTACTTAGTACCTATTTCCTTTGCTTTTCTTGGACTGCTGTCTATTTCACCTTCTAATATATCCCCTCTCTACCAAACCATCTCTTTAGACCACGAAGTGATAAATTCAATGTAATACAAACAGCTTCCCCTTTTGCCTTCCAACACAGCCATAATGTAGTTCTTTTGTTCTTCTCTGAGTAGCTTTCAAACCGGCCACTAATCCTTCCTCACTGTTGCCCGAGGTTACGAGGTTATGCTCACCAGCTTTTTCACTTCATGTCTGCACTGAAATTGCTCTTAATTGAAGTTGATATAATTGGAGACCTGGTGAAATCCAAGGATTAAGCCTCTGGGCTCATCTTTCTCACCTCTGACCAGGAATCTGCCCTCTTAGAAAAGAACCCCCTTAGAAAAGAAAGTTTCAGACTTGATCTCGAAATGCCATTGATTTTTTTTTTCCCTGAACCTCACTGTTCATTCTTTCCTGGTAATTTTTTCTAGTTATGTCTTTTCACCCTAATTTCTTATCATTGAAACAATTCAGCTTTCTTCCCAAGACTTGTTTATACATTCTCCCTTGGTGAGTAACAGTAACTCATGGTTTTAAACATGATCCATATAGTGATCCCTCACAAACGTTTCTCTCTAGTCTCGTCCCTTGCAACCTGATTCAAGTGTCCAGTTCCTTACATATCTCCACTTAAATATCTCAGAGATACTTCCAATTTACTATATTTGAAACAAACCCTAAAGCTGCCTTCCAACCCCCTTTGTTTGTATCTTCTCCATTTTGGTTAATGGTATTGCATGCCTCTAGTTGCTCAGACCTGAAACTTAGAATCCTTTGTGATTCCATATATCCTGTAACACCTGAGGTCTAGTCCGTTATACTATGCTACTGACCCTATGTGAATTGCTTGCTCTCTGAACTCAGGAAAGTGGGAATAAGCTTTTGATATATTTCTCAATATTTGATGTTGTCCTGTTTTTGTCTCATCTCAGAAATTCAGAAGCTCAATAATACTGATGACACTGTATACCCCATTCCATAGGACTAAAGTGCTGTTATGCTAATATAACTCAGTGAGAGAATACTAGCCTATCAAGTGGTAATCCGTAAATTGAATTCCTAACACTACAAACGAAACAAAAAATTAATGTGGGAAGTAGTTTAAAAAGAGTAAAATAATTATATTTTCAAGATATATCTTGATTATAGCCCCTTCTTTTCATGTCTATTTTTTGTCTATTTTATTAACTGCTGTATCCCAGTAGTTGGTTCATAATTCCCACCCAGTTACTGTCTGTGAAATAAATAAAAGGCACATATTACGTAAACGGGACCCTTGATGAGGAAGAGCCTGTCTTAGGGTTTCTATTGCTGTGAAGAGACACCACGACCACGGCAACTCTTACAAAGAAAACATTTAACTGAGGTGGCAGCTTACAGTTCAGAGGTTCAGTCCATTATCATTATGGCAGGGAGCATGGTGGAGTACAAGCAGCCCTGGTACTTGATCAGAAGGTTACAGGAAGAGGACTGACTGTCACACTGAGTGAAACTTGAGAAAGAGACCTCAAAGCCCGCCCCCACGGTGACACACTTCCTTTAGCAAGACCACACCTACTCCAACATGGCCACACCACCTAATCGTGCCACTCCCTTTGGAGGCCATTTTCTTTCAAACCACCACAGAGCCCTAACAATATTTAGGTGTATACAGCATGCAGGAAAGAGGAGAGATACTATGGACTTTGGAAGACATTCCAGTTGATAGAGCTCATGGTGATGTAGAGTGGTTAGCACTTAATGAAAGCATTGACTGTTTTGTGGTTTGCAAGTTGATACTTCCCCGTGAGGCTCAGATGTTTGAATACATGTTCCCTGCTGGTAGTGCTACTCAGGGAGGTTGTATGACCTTGAGGAGGTGGAGCCTTGACAGAGGATATGGGTCACTAGGGGCAGGCCTTTCAGTTACATAGTCAAGTCTACTTCCTGTTCTCTATGCTTGACTGTCAAAGTCTGAATGACTAGTTAGCTCCAGATCATGCCATTTCAATTGCTCCTGATGGAATGCCTTCCTCAAATGGAGAACCAAACTGCACTTTTCCATCCTTAAGTTGTTTTCTTGTTTCGTATTTTGTCTCAGCAGTGAGAATTGTAACTAGTATAGACTTGGATGGAAAAAAGAAAATAGTTTTTATTCTATTATCACTTTTTTTTAATATGAGATATAAGACTACCTCTCCCTTCCTCTGTAAAAGTTAATATGTTCCCCAGGGGAGAGGAATCCCTTTTCTGTTAATTAAAACATTGTCAAATCCATCTTTGTTCCATTAACCACATGATGTATGGTCTATGAGAATTATAAGACATCTAAGGAGCAAACTTAGTTCACACTGCAATGTAAATTGGTCAGAAGAATTTGCAAAGAAGGAGGCTTAGCTGTTTAAATTTTCCTTGATGTAATAGCTTACTAGTAGTGATTAAAACGTCTTTTCCAAGAAAAAGTTGTAAAAAAAAATAAATAAATGTAATTAAATTTAGGTGTGAAGATAAGCATTAGAAATGAGAGGCCTCACTTTGTCACTGAAGAATCTCTGTAACTTTAATATTCTCCAAAGTTGTGAGAACAGCACTGAAATTTCCTTTTCTTTGTCATATTCTTTTGGAGAAAGCTTCATGGCCTTTACCTGATCTGATAATGGTGGTTCTAAAAATTATTATTATACACTGTACAGTCCACAGCAATGAATAAATCAGCTTATTGTTCAAAGCACTACCTCTAAGATTCATGTCATGATCTTGGTATTACATTTCTGGGTGAATTTATCTTGTACATTCACGGCTTTCGCTTTGTTTGTATTTTTACCTTCTTTGACAGCGAGAATTTATTCTCTGAGGCCATTTCTTTTAAGTGCCAAGAGATCAAATATAATTGAGATTAAATGTTCATCCCATTGTAGGATGGTTTTAGATTGTGCTTTCTGCTTAAGATCACATTTGCCTTTTTTTCCCATTTATGCCTAAGAATCTCTGCTCCCACATGTGTCTACTCTGTGTACATTTGTTCAATGCAGTTTTTAACCTTTAACTGGAATAAATATTTGATTGTAAAAAAAAAAAGATAAAATGCTATCCTGTTTTCTAAGAAGTAATATTGAAATAAGTTGATGATTTTAGGGAAGTATTTTAGAACCAAGCATATAGGTTTAACCGAAGTGTAAGGTAATGATTACGTACACTTTACATTAGAGAATAGGGAATATCTGGCATGTAAGGCCTTTGCAAATGGTCACCAGAACTTGCTATTTCTTGAATGTTTGTAGAGTCTAACAATATCAAGCTCAGGTCATTCGCATCAGCTTACGTCTTCTAGTCAAATAGCCAAATAGGGAAAGAATGCTAACTAAAGACCTAAGAGCATTTTTTCCCCTGGAGGTTACAGTGGATATGTTTTATTTTTTATTTTACATAGCGACAAAATTAGAATGAGTCGCATTTCTGCAGGGGATTGTTTTCATTCTCTTTGCCTGGGAGCTTTTCCTCCACCTTGTATAACACGCGTTTCTCTGTGTGATTCCAGATAAATAAAAATAGCCTTGTGTTATGCACACTCAACAAAGCAGGGATGGATGCCTGTAGTGATGTAAGTGGGCTCCTTACAGCTGTCAGGGTAAATTTACATCTAGTAGTTCCAGGGGCAAAGCTACTGAAATTATAAGCTTGTTATAAAATCTTTAAATAAATGCAAAAAAAATGACCACCCCCTTTTCGGTGTTTCCTTTGTTGGGATATCTTTCTGAAATATGTATAGTATTTGTCTACAGTTTCTTCCTTCCTTGGTTTCATTGAATTTAATCCACTTGTACTGTCTTCACCCTGTGAGGAGAGTGCTGCTGTATTTCTGGCCCAGGGAAATTAGGATGGAACATGCAATTTCATTTGATAAATTAAATTGAAGTAGAAAAATGACATGGGCCGTTCTTGAACAGAAGTGTTGGGATCCATTGTTTAGATTGTTCATCTCTGTTCTCTGTCGTAAGGTCAATATATGCCAGGCTGTGGCCTTGCCGTGGGTCTGAGACTAAAATACACCTAAGCAGGAGCTGTTAACCAATACAGGGTGGACATTAATGACAGGAAAGTGCATTTTTATTTTGAAAGGCACTCTGAACCATGCTTCCTAACCTTGACACTACTGACATTAGAGAGTGCATAATTCCTTTTCATGGGCTTTGGACCTGTCATTGTAAGATGTTTAACAGCATCCTTGGCCCTTAGATGTTACCCTCTCCCATTGGAACCACACATGTCTCTTAGGGAACAAAAGTCATCCTCAATTAGAAACCCCTAATCTCAGCCTTGTAGCTCACAGAAGTGGGCTCCCAGAGCCAGAAGTACTTGGGAAAATATTAGAAAAGCAATGTCACGACCTTCTCAGACCTACTAAATGAACAGTTGTGGGGCTGGTGCCTTGAAAATGGTGCTTTAATAAGTCCTTCTAATGGTTCTTAGCAGAAACTGGAAAACCACTGTTTAAGGTGATTGGCATATAAACACCCTTTGAAAGGGAAGGGTCTAATTACTGCTTTCATGTATACATGCAAAAGTTCAGTTTTTTGACCTATAAAGTATTAGGGTTCCCTTTCTTGTGTATCAGTGAGGCCTCAGGATACATTACCATATGTCAAACAATGTGTGTATGTAACATGGGTCATAGAAATAGAATGTTTCCATCTTAGGAATTACATTGTGTTCTCATAGTCTAGAAACACACTTGGTTACAATAACTTGAAAAAAAGAAACAACTTTAATATAAAAAAGAAATTGTTTTTAAAGCATAATGATCCACTTCAGTAATTATTAATGTGCATTAATTTTATTTAAATGTGTATTATAAAAACACAATGTTTAAAGTGTGAAAATTGAGAATCAGCATTCACAATTGACTGCTGGTTGATGACATCATTGTGATAACAGTTGTTCTTTATATCTAATCTTGCACATTAGTAACTTGGATCTAAATATGAGCTGCAGTGAGTGGGGCCATGAAAAGGCATTACCTTTTCAGAGAATGTTGTCATTATGTGGAACAGAATAGGCATTGCATATTATTGTGCTGTTTTATATAGCTAGGAAATAAGACATTTCTCCCCACTGAGATTTATAATTGAAAGTAGAAACTCAGTTTTGTCATCTCTGAAGACAATGACGACTTACATGCGATTTGACTGACGCAGTTTACTATCTTGATGGATTGTTTTCCCATGCCCCCATTTTAGTATGTGATATTTGGGAACAGAAAATCTTCAGAAGTTTTGGTCTTTAATATCCTTCTTAATCGTCCATGTTATACACGATTTCTAATACACCACATATTTGCTTTGTGAAAATGAATTTTCCTAAATCTTGGGATTTCATCCTAATAGTATGGTATACACACACAATATCAGATAAAAATAAGATACTTATCTTTTAAGTTTTTTAATCAATATATGTAATATTAAGAATTAATTTACTGTGATAGGCTTATGGGTTGACTTAAGAAACTGCTTGGTATACAAAAATAATGTATATTGTGTATTTTACTTCAACACCATTTTATGTCTGCACTGGACTGTAAACTTTTTGGTGTGTTCTTTGAGTAACAATACTTTGGCTAAGGTTTGTTGTTGTTTCTGCTATGTTTTTGAAGGAAATAAGGAAGAAATCTTGGTTTTCATTATCACGTTAGGATTTTATTCAATATTTTAAGAATTTAAACTTGTCCTTTAAGAGGTAGGATGAGATCTTTCCCTTTAAAACGTTACCTGCCAGAGAGAAGAGGGATTCAGGCTCCCGTTTTTAGGTCCTTTACACTCTTGAATTTGATTTGTGCTTTTACGGCACAGATCCCCACATTCAGAAGGCAGATCTGCCTGCTTCAGCTGCCTGCAGCTATAGAGAATCAGTCTGTCATTCTCGGTATCAGGAAGAGCTGTGCTGTGTTAAGAGTGTGTGTGAGAGCAAGTGTGTTCCGGAGTGGGAGGCTGGGTGGCTGAGAGTCTTTTAGATGGGCAGAGGATCCGCGTATAGCAGCTCATTCAGGCTTTGGCTCTGAAACCTGTGGCATTCTCGTTTGGCCAGCTGCTGCCATGCCTCTGTTTTAATTCAGCAGGATGTTTGCTGCCATGGCAGCCAGCAGCATCCACTGCAGCAGCAAGGGAGAACCATAGATCTGAGGATGCAGGTGGAATACTAAAATACGAGAGGCTCAAGCAGGGCTGGGCTTCTTTTCTGCTGTCCCTGGGCTCCGCTGCGGAAGCCAAGCCTTACTTACTGCACTGTGTCAGCTCGTTAGAGCAAAGGGTTGCAGATCTGAATCAGGGAAGGGCTGGTGAGAAGCGGGGGAGTGGGGCGGGAACGAGAGACATCCTGCGTTGCATCACCACCACCACCTTGCATTTCGGAGCACAGAAGCATTAAGAGGGAAATGTGGACGCACGCACCATCCTGCTGAGACATACGATTGGATGAAGACAGGAAAACGTAGTTGGCTTCCTGCACTACTTTTCAGCTGGAGCAGAGTCTTTCGGTGAACTCTTTTTCTGCTTAAGACATATTTACGCAAAAAAAAAAATGTTTGTAAGTACTGCCGATCGGTGAAGTGATGTGGCAAGCTCAGCTGTGGGAAAATGATTGTGTCTACCCCGGCTCGACAATCTCCTGCGAATGTCTGAGCCTGAGCTTTTGTTAAAGTGCACGTGCTAATTAAAACCACAAAAAGAGGGGAGACAGTTACAATTGTAGTGGCAAAAGACAATATGAGGTCCGATTGAAAGGAGGAAGGCAGAGAATCATGCAGCAGGCAGCTGAGCTCTCTGTGTTCCGGGGTAAAGAAGTAAAGAGAAAGGGAGCTTGCCTTCAGAAACAAAAGTCTTTGACCAACCTTTCCCTCACCAGTGAGGGGGAGAGGAGACCCACTGTGCGCATCTCCAACTGGTTTGGAAACGCTGCAAAGGCCAGCCAGAGAGAATCCAGCTATGCAGAGCGAGGCTCGCTCTCCAGGTTTCTCTCTAGATCCGTGCAGTCACTGTACCATGGCAGCAGCGGCTCAGGAGCCTGGAGCCTCTTGCCTGCAGGAGGCAGCCAGTCCTGTGCTGATGACTTAGAGGACTGGTCTGCACGGAGAGGGCTGGAAGGCGAGAGTGACGAAGACAGCAGGTCTGAAGATGAAACCGGGTCCTCCAAGCCAAGCAGCATAAGCCGAAGTTGGGCCGCTGAGGAGGGAGAAAGCTGCCTGCGGGAAGGGACCGCACACCTGGATGAGGATGTCATCCTCACCATGCTAGGTGATCTGGAACAGGCACTTTACACTGACTTACTAGGTGAGTCCTGGTTGCTGATGAGGGATTCGTGGTGCTCTTCCATTTTCTAGACTAATTCCTTTTTAAAATATGTTTGCTTAGAATTTTGATTTCTTCTTTCTCGAAATGATTTTCCTTGTAAAACTGAACTGTTGAGTACCAGTTTTGAAATTTAACTGGGAAAAGTAAATAGCCTCAGTTGTGGGTATTACTGACTGGGAGTCTGGGATATCCTTAAAGGTCAGCATGCCATCCACTGAGTCTTTCATAGAGTCTTGTTTAACTTCTTTCAAGGTGACCTTATCTTACATGTGTAATGAAGATGGAAGGGTCTCCTGGGGAAATTTTCTGTATGCTTTCATTTGCTGCTTTGGAATTACCTAAGTAGATGGACATCCCCCTTTGATGTTTCAAGCACTCTGCAAGCACAGGCCTGTGCTCTCTAGCCTTGCCTTGCTTTCCTGCCTGCCTTTTCTCTCCCCCACGCCTCTCTCTCTCTCTTTCTCTCTTTCTTCCTTTCTTCTTATATCTGGGAACAGCTGCTCCTGTATATGGATGTTACAACTAAACTGTGGGAATGGCTGTTAACTGTTTCATACTTTACAAACTAGGCCCCTGTAATGGCTCAACATTCAGTGCCATCACTTTTAACTAGATGTGAAGGTTTTTGTGGTGAAATTTTAAATGTCAACCTTGCCACTTATCTTACATGCATACCTGAGGAAATGTCCACATTTAATATTTCTACATTCAGTTTCCCACTGGCATATATTTATATCATACAGCCTCCTCAAAAATCTCTAAGCATTAAGTCAGAGAGCACATCATATTTTATGTCAGTGTGGGTTTTCAGAAAGGACTTCATACGGTGTTCTGTAAGTTGAAAAGAAGTACCCCTGCCCAGTGATCTCTTTGTTTCCCCCACACACAGATGGTGCTAAGTACAGATTTGTTTTTATTCTCTATGTGAACGTCCTGTGACAAGGTGTTTTATGGGGTTGTCTGCGATGTTTTAGGGAACAGCTTTGGAATGAGAAAGTTTAGAGAGATGGCTGAGGCAAATATGGCTCAATTTTTCATGTCAGTTTGGCTTGGAAAGAGTAATGAGTCCACCGTTTTGAGAATAGTGCTTTCTGAATCTAAATCCACCAGGTACTCATATGCCAGAGATATATTTCTACAGCATGGTATGGTTTGGATGATGAGTTGTTTCTCATAAAGAAAGCTCTGCATAGGACAAAGATGAGAGGAAGTCTCGATCCATATGTCTTTTGCTCCCTTTTCCTATCTCTTTTTGATCCTCTGGAACTGTAGAATCAAACAATATTCATCTTTGGCTTATAATATTGTAGCATTCATCTTGCTCTAAGTACCTTTCGTGTTAGTATTTTCAATGATGTGAGCAGAGTGTAATCCCCAGGCAGTATTTGGGGGTTGCTGTGTTAAATTATTGCAAGATGTGGTTGGATGTAAATATGAAACCTTGCTTATTGTGCATAAATAGCCTGGATCATTGCTGTCACAGGACAGCCTCCTGATAGAAGTGTCTAAGCCGGGCATTTGAACCGAGATCTTGCTAATCATATTCACGTACTTATTCTCCATAAGGGTTTCCCCTCCCACCCACCAGTGCCAGCATACGGAAATGCAAGTAAGAAGGGAAGGAACACATTCAAAAAGTTCTGATATGATAATCACATTTCCATATCAAGCACTTCAAGGAAATTTCCTAGATTGTGATGCTTTACATTTGTAAAATTTCTGCTGTGTTCTTGATTAGGTTCTGCCTGTGACTCAAAATGGCCTCTTATAAGTTAGCTTTGGCCAAGGTTTCATAAGTTCAACTTTTCACTTTTGAATATCCTAATTAATTAGAATTGGCTTGGCTCTGTGCTTTAAATGTATAGGACAATATTTTAAATGCCACTGTATGACCACTGACCATATTTTTTTAACCTACTAAATGTAACATTATAAAGACAAGTTTGAAAATTTTATCTAAAAGTCACGAATGGGGTTATTCACAAAACTAGGGTTACATTTCAAAATTGGATAGCCTTTCAGTAACAATGTGTGCAGAGTCAATTCTATAAAGGATCTAGTTATATAAATCAGGTTTCACACATATATAATTTGATTTCCATTAAAATATGGTAGTGTGACCATGTTAATTATAGTATGCATAATTAAAGCATGTGCAGTAAGGGCAGACCACCCAAATTAAATGTTCTATTTTGTACTAGTAATGAAGTAGAAGAACTACACTGAGCCTGCTATTCTGGAAGCTGTTGGAAAGCATTTTGTACCAATGCTGAAAATTCAAGTCGATTAGAGAATACACCATTTTTAAAAAATGTGTGGAAGTCCCGACCACTGTGATCGGCAAAGATGAGAAGACTCCCTTGGGAATAATAGTTGGGTTTGAGATTATGTAAATGGGAAGAAGTGAAACACTTTTGTGTTTAAGTAAATTCTGCATCTGTATTGTTCTTATAACTTCTCTTTATTTGCTAAACAGTTAGATGTATGCATCCTTTTATTTGGCCTTTCCACCCCCCTACAAAGCCTTGGTACATCATTTGAGTACCACTTTGAAGGGCATTCCAGACGGTATATTCATTCCTTGGGGAATTATGAGTACACTTAGTTTTTTTTATTGCCTTCATGGGTCACTGAAATTATTTACTGCAATACATTTTGCATTGGTTAATATCCTTCGCAGAATGAATGAGGCAGCAAAGATGGTCTGGTCTGTATGTGTCGGAGGGCAGATATCCATGTGTCTGACTGCCATGAGTGGCATAGTGTTACCTTTCAGTCTCGTTAGGATCAAATCAAAGGAGGGAGAGAGGGGGATACTTCAGGTCTGACATTTGAGAGTACTACATACACAAGCCCACAATTCAACTAGAAGGATCCATGGATCAAACACTCCTATTGGACTAGCAAAAGGAAAGAGACAGGAAAAATATTCAGTGAAACAAAGTGCTTACGGTTACTGTTTTAAAAATGATTATTATGAAGATATGGGAAATAATTCATATATCAATTCCAATGTGGTGCTATTTGTTTGATAAATGGTAAAGATGCTGCCGGCCTGCTGGTGGGTCAGGGACAGGCAGCGTGTAGGGATGCAGTCCATGAGCCTGTTTCAGGTCAGTGCTTTGCAACTGCTCTCCCCTAGTGGTCTCTACATTTCCCTCCTCCTATCCTCTCTAGTGTATCCTCATCTTTAAATTTCCTCACCATGTTAACGCCACTCTGCGACTTCTGCCTTTCCTTTGGCTATAATTATATTTTTTCACCACCCTTTAAATTTTCTTTCTGCAAGCCTTTTTTCTTTTTTATTCCCCAAAGTTGTAGCACATGACTTAGAAGTGGAAAGAGAACATCTCAGTAGCCATTTCTCAACCACACTGTATCATACTAATGAGAATCATGCGTGCAATTTCTAGAGAGGAGATGGCTCCATCTTGGGGCTTATACACAGTCCTAGTTTCTGAGGATGTTAATTTATGGGATTAGAGATTGCATAGATCCAAGTCATATGGGAACGTTCATGCCACATATCCGAGTCCCATCTTACATTTTTCTAGTTCTTAAAATGTTTCATTTAATGAAGCAATCTAATATAACCTCAGTTTGTAATAATGATGCTGTTATTAAGTGTAATTTAAACTGTACAAATCATTTATAAATGAGTGGGAACTGCTGACCAGCAGCAGCAGAATAGTGGCTGTGTGAGCTGACGTCCAGTCTGTAATGTTTGCTTGAGACAGACGGTAAAGGAAGCAGCATTAGCCTGCTGTTATTTGAGTGGTGCCTCTGAATAGTATACATTGGTTCAGTTGCTTTGTTCAGAGCCACTGGATCCACTGGGTGGAACTTGCGAGAAATAGTTGTGGTGGTTCACGCCTCACAAATCTTTTCATCATTACACCTGCCTAATGTTGGGAGGAGAGGGGTGGAGACTTTCCAGTGTTGAAGATGCAGGTGAAGTAGGTGGACATGGCCCATTCGAGTCACAGATCAGTTCCGTAGACGGGTTCCTGAGACCCCCCACCGCCGACTCTACAACCGTTTATGACAGAGACGGAATTGATAGGTGCGCTTTATTTTTGAATTTTGGTCTGAATGCTAAGGAAGTATAGTAGTGAAATGAATTGGTACTTAGAATGTTAAAACAGAGAG
>CABHPQ010002472.1:57000-68717 GCA_902168405.1 Peromyscus aztecus
CTTTCTTTTGATTTTCTTTCTACATTCTCCCATTCTTTGCTTCCTCCCAGTTCTCTCCTTCACTTTTCCCTCCTCACTTTTCCCTCCTACTCCATTCATTCTAGTTCTTTACTTCTTTTCTCTCTTTTCCTTCTCTCTCTCTCTCTCTCTCTCTCTCTCTCTCTCTCTCTCTCTCTCTCTCTCTCTCAACTGGAAACTGTTTTCCCTCTCCCAACTCCTCCCAGATCTCCCAGGACTTCCCCACCCATCCAACTCCGCTCCTTAGTCATCGTGGAAATGCAAATCAAAACTTGCTTCTAAGATTTCGTGCTTACCCCAGTCAGAATGGCTAAGGTCAATAGAACAAATGACAGCTCCTGCTGGCGAGGATGTGGGGGAAGGGGAGCACTCACCCATTGCTGGTGGGAGTGCAAACTTGTCCTGCCACTCTGGTGCTCCCGCTGTGCTTCCCCCACCAATTCTACGAGATTCCTTTGTCAAGACTCACCAGCTTCAAATGGACTTGATTGGAAAATACGACCTAACCATGAATATTGATTGTTTAAGGACACTTCTGCTCCCAAAAGATGGGTGTTCATGTGGAATGCCTGTGGTTGCAACACTGTCAGACTGTCTTGTTTCATGCCTATTAGAAAGATGTGTTTAGGTTTAAGATACCTCCCTCTGTGCTTGAACTGTGATGGTACCATGTGGACGTTTTAGTTTCCTGTGCAAAATATAGAGGTAATTAAAAATAAACCTATCCAGTGTTGTGAATCTTGGGTCCATGAGTCTAACAAGACAATCAGAAAAGTTTCTGTGAGAAAAGGCATCTTAGCATTCTCCACTGTCTCGTGTATATTGCTAGGTAAGGAAGTGCATCTCAGCTACTCTGGATGTGCTTGAAAATGGGTGATTGTTGAAGTCAGAAAATCTAAATCATTTTAAATTTTAAAATTTTATAAAATTTTAAAATTTAATATTTTAAACTTCGAGCCGGGCAGTGGTGGTGCACGCCTTTAATCCCAGCACTCGGGAGGCAGAGGCAGGCAGATCTTTGTGAGTTCGAGGCCAGCCTGGTCTACAGAGCGAATCCAAGAAAGGAGCAAAGATACACAGAGAAACCCTGTAACGAAAAACCAAAAAAAAAAAAAAAAAAAGATTTTAAACTTCACTCCAGTGGCTGGAAGTACTGTACACTGCATTTCTAATTGTCTCTAATGTTTTATGACTATGATCGTAGACTCATGATTCCTATTGTAGTTGCAAAACTTCAGAATGTTTATTTGTGATATTAAATGTGTTGCTATTGTAAAAAACGAATTACAATGTCCAGATGATAGGAATTATCTGGAATTTCCTACGTATCTTTTTGTTTTGAAGCAGAGGGGTTTATATTGCTCATCTGTGTGAACGATTGTCCTTGAGCAGACCATGCCATGACCAATGATTTCCTTATGTTCATTTCCAGGTGAGGACCCTGAAGCCAGAAGAATGCGCACAGTCAAGAACATAGCAGATCTGAGGCAGAACTTGGAAGAGACGATGTCCAGTCTTCGTGGGACCCAGATAAGCCACAGGTACACCAAGTTCAATCTGTCTTTGGAGGGATAAAGAAGCATTATAATGCAGCCTTTGACTCCTCCTACGATGATAGAGAAGAAATTTGCTATTGTTTACTATTTTCTTCTTCAATTTGTACATGGTGATCAGTAATCAATAACCCTTAGGCTGAGAGCTGTCAGGTCCTTTATTCCGTCCACGATGTCTCTTATAGAACTTCCTTGTTAGACTGAGTTAGCTGGTCAACCACAGTTATTTTTAGTGAGATGTTTTCCACGCCTTCCAAACCATTGGAAGAAGGCTGACAGGGATTCATGCAAGCATGCTCACAGCTAACTTCTTACATTGGCCTAAGAATCTTAAGATGGGTGAAATTCTGCTTTTCACTTTTCAAGAGTAAAACAATACTTGGTTAATCTAAAATGTACCAGTGGCCTTTCTTTGGAAAGCAATCGCTTCAAATAAATGTGACTTCCGACATTTTGACATCTCCAGAGATGATTGGAATTATGGAATGAATCTGTACACTATTCACATTCATAAAAGTGATGAGCTGCTAGCCAGAGACACTCAACTCTAGCCTTTCTTGTCATCTTACATCCTGGTCTCTGGCCTTAGTGAACCGGAGTCTAGTTATCTCTCCATTTTGTTTGACAGCACCCTGGAGACAACATTTGATACTACTGTGACAACTGAAGTGAATGGAAGGACCATCCCCAACCTCACAAGCCGACCCACTCCCATGACCTGGAGACTGGGGCAGGCATGTCCTCGTCTTCAGGCCGGAGATGCCCCCTCCATGGGCGCTGGATACCCTCGAAGCAGTACCAGCCGATTCATTCACACAGACCCCTCCAGGTTCATGTATACAACACCTCTCCGCAGAGCCGCTGTCTCTCGTCTGGGAAACATGTCACAAATAGATATGAGTGAGAAAGCCAGCAGTGACCTGGATGTGTCTTCTGACGTGGATGTTGGTGGATACATGAGCGATGGTGATATCCTTGGGAAGAGTCTGAGGGCTGATGACATCAACAGTGGGTAAGTGGCCCTCAGCATGGCAGCGTCATTGGTCCAGGAGGGGTGCGGGAGGTGTGTTAGCTATGAAGAGGACAGAGACGCCACCTACGTCATTAGAAAACATTGGTACTCTGACATGATTTGTGATATGTATGACCCTCTTCTGCTCCTTCATAGAAGGTAAAATACTAGAGGTTTCTAAAGATTCTTTTGATAAGCCATTAAGTTTCTCTGCTGTTCGTCTAGGGCAGTGGTTCTCAACCTGTGAGTCAAGACCCCTTTGGGGGTCAACCAACTCTTTCACAGGGGTTGCCTGAGATGATTGGAACACATATATACATTAAAATTCATAACAGTAGCAAAGTTACAGTTATGAAGTAGCAGCAAAAATAATTTTATGATTGGAGGTCACCACACCATGAGAAACTGTATTAATGGGTCATAACATTTGGAAAGTTGAGAACCACTGGTCTAGAGGAATACATGTGGCCACTGTTTTTCAAAGTAGTCTTACATATTCCTAAGTAACAGATTTTATAGTTATTTAGGGTGTGGGAAGGAGACAGGAGTTTTTATGAACTGCTTGAGTTTCTGATTTTGGTCTGGCCGTCTCTTAACTGCCTAGAGGAATAAATATTTTGTGGCATTGTTCAGTCAAGAGCATCCAACTTAATTGCAGGGAAAATCATTTTGGAGCGGAAGGGTTTTTTAAAGTTTTTGTTTTCATTTACATTGTATTTATTTCTGTTTTATGTGTGTGTGGGGGGGGGCTTCTGTATACAATGGTGAACATGTGGTGTTCAGAGGACAACTTGCAGTGGGCGGTTATCTCCTTCCATCATGTGGATACCAGGGATGTAACTGAGACCATCAGGTTGGCAGTAGATGCCTTGATCCTTTCAGCTGTCTCTACAGCCCCAGATTTGAAAGTTTAGACTGATTGGCTTATTCTTTATTGATATTTTCAGGATTTAAAATTTTGTGGCCTTTTTTTCTTTTTTCTGTTCTATTCCAAAAATAATCATTTGTGATTCTAAAGTTCTTAAGGTGTTTTAGCAAGTTGGAAAACTTGGTTTAGTTAGAGGATGAGCTTTGGAAGCAATGGGGCTATTATTAAAACTAATTGTGGGCTACTGAGTTGGCTCAGCAGGTAAAAACACTTTCCACCAAGCTGTGGTGGAGTCCAATGCCTGGTGTCTTGGTGGAAGAGAGAATTGACTCCTGCAGGTCATCCTCTGACCTCCACACACACACTATGAAATGTGCAAACACACGTACACACAGAGGCCCTTAGAATTAATAAATATAACAAAAGAAACACCACTCTTGTCATTGCAATTACAATTTTGAGCACTCACTTTTTTTCAGTGAGTTAATAATATACATATATTTTTACACAAATTTGTATATGTATATATATATATGTACATACAACCATGATTTCTACATATGATAGATATTATAAGCACTCCAACCCACAGGCACATCCTATATTTTCCAGGCTTCTAATTATGGTAGTCAACACTTATTTGTATTTAGACAAGTCTCAAAATCTTAGCAGCATCACAATGAAGCTCATTTCTCGTGTAAACCAGTCCTGGCTTGTTCTTTCATATTTCATTTTGCTAATTTAGCTTGTGTGTGTGTGCATGTGTGCGTTTCTGTCAGTAAACACATGCCATGGCGCACATGTCGAGGTCAGAGGAAGACTTACAGGAATCAGGTTCATTCCTACCACCAAAGTGAATCCTGGTAATCCAACTCAGGTTGTGAGGCTTCAGCAGCAGGTGCCGTCACTGACTCCTAGTCCTGTCTCTGCCCCTCATGTTTTTGATCTCCACACGAGGAACATAAACTGCAGTCATTTAGAGAATAAGAATTCCAATAATTCTGTCCTTATCTAATCAGGTTTCCAGTATCCCCCTTACCATTACCATTAAGCTAACAAATAGCAAAGGAGATGAAGAAAACGCTGTAGGCAAATATTTTGTCTTAGTCAGGCCTGAAAGTGTTGCAGTTCACATCTGCTTACACTCATGTCCACAGTACCTTTAGGGCCATAGCCATCCATAGGAGGCAAGAAAACAAGGCTCAGGGGTGTGCCTCAGAGAAAAAGGAAACTGCTCTGGTGACAGCTGGCTGCCACCCCTACAGAGTTGCCTACTGAGGGAAAAGCAATGTTTTTAGATTGTCTTTCCTACTTGACTTGTTTCCATTTTCACTTGGAGCTTAATTCAGACTTGTGGTCTCTTTCATTTCTTTTCCACCAGTCTTTCTGAGGAAGTCTATTATATGCGCCTCAGTGCTCTACATGCTTTATGAATGAAAGTTGTATCCAAAGTTCACTGGGAGATAGTCAGTATTTTTGCCCCGCCTGTGTTAGAGGAGTTTGAGTTGGAGACCTCTTCCCTTTTGTGATGTAGAGACTGAGACTGGTTTTTAAAGCAGGGCATGATTCTGTTCTCTAGGTGAACATACCGCTTTCCAGAGTATGTCATAAGCTACTGTTGATATCTCAATGTAGAATTGACATGTGGGGCTATGAGATCAGAGATAGCCCAGGAAAGTTCTAATTTGATAATACTTCCTTTAAGTCATGTGAAAACTATTGCTACGCATCATTTAAGAATCACAAACTTGCTTGCTCTTCACAATCCTTCAAGTATGTTTTACAAATTAAAGGAACAAAGGGCTTAATCAGCAGCTATTCTTTAAATGTTTGAAGAAATGTTCAATTTGGCTCTTTTGTGACCCCACTAGGAATGTCATGAGGTCACTGCAAAGGAGAATGAAGTTGCATTTTTCGTGTAGTCTGGATAGGAATGATAAAATCACTTAGTTGGTGTTCTGAGAATTTCAAATCTCTTGAAGCATGCAGAAGCTTACTTATCTCAGACTTCTCCTTTGGAAATTACCTCACACACTTGGGAATGTGGGGCTGTCAGGAATTAGGGATTAGCCAGAGGAAGAACTCTTCCTTTGAATGAGGTGGAAAGGTATATTTATGGAGCAACAAAAGAAAAATTGAGAGAAAAGTTACATAGTTTAATTGAATGGAAATTAAACTTGTTTTTAGATATTAGATATATTGATCACAGTGATCAATAGTTCTATGTGGGTGACCAAATGTTAAAATTCCATTTAAGTCATTTGAGCCAATCATGAAAAAAATGAAGAATTCTGAGAGGCAAAATTGAAACTATGAAATGAAATATACTTTAGTCCTGCTATGCTTCTCCCTCAATTCTCCTAACAACTTGGGGTGATTGACATGCACACAGCAACTGAAAGGCCCTTGAACCTGAGTGTGTCTTTCGTGTGAACCCACAGGTTCCCAACATTGACTCTTTCTCTAATCTCATATTCAAGTTACTAGCCCTGTCATGTTAACATGGAAACTTTCATAGACCAAACAACTGCCAACTATTCACACAGTGCTATTCCATGATAGGCAATGCTCATCACCACCTACACCACACACACACACACACACACACACACACACACACACACACACACAAATGTATACATGCTTACACATATACAATATACATATACATATATAGCATACATATATTCATACATATACACAGACATGTGCATATCCATATACACATGCGTATATCCCACGTTATTTTTATCATTGCGATCTCAGTGTCACCAGAGGTAAGCTGATTGTTGCTATCATTTCCATTTTGCTGTTGAAGCAGTTGTCATAGATAAGTAAACGCTTTCAGAGCCCCCCAGCTAGTACCTTGCAGCACTGTAGACAGAGAACCAAGTTCAACAGTCTGCCAATAAAGGTGGAAATGGTAGAAACCAACCCAGAGGTTTTCAAAGCAACTAAAAGCTAGGGGTAAGGGGTCATACCTGTAATCCTAGCACTCAGGAAGCTGAGGCAGGAGGATTGCCATGAGATAGAGGTTACTCTGGCTTACAAAGTTCTAGGTCAGGTGGGGATGCAGAATGAGACCATGTCTAAAAATACAAACACATGAGCTACACATATTTAACCTGCACAATAGTGCCACAAGCAATTTCTTTTTGAAAATCTATTATTTTAATTAGTGGGCAGGGTAACTAGTTTTCTTGTGACATTTTTGTACATACTTAGTTTGGGTTGATTCCTGCCCACTCCCCCTGTACCGTTTCTCTGCCTCCCTGCCTACCCCACTGCGTTGTACAGTTCCACTGAAGTCATTTTGTTCTATTTTTGTGTCTCATGTATTTTATTATTCTCCCACACCACTTTTTTTTGGTCACTTCTCCTGGCTACTTTCTGTGCTACTGGAGTCTTCTTAAGAAAATTCTTACCCATCCCTGTAATTGAAGACTTTCTCTAGTTTTCACTCTAGCAGTTTCAACATTTAAGGTTTTATATTTATTTACCTAAATGTGTGTTTGGTGTGTGTGTGTGTGTGTGTGTGTGTGTGTGTGTGTGTGTTTGTATGTGTGTGTTTGTGTTGTGTGTGTATCTGTCTGTGTGGGCATGTTTGTGTGGTGTGTGTGTCTGTATGTGTGTGTCTGTGTATGCATGAGTATGTCTGTGTGTTTGTGTGATTTTGTGTGTCTGTGTGTTTGTGTGGTGTGTGTGTTTGGGTGTGCATAAGTGTGTCTGTGTGGTGTGTGTGTCTGGTTTTGTCTGTGGGTGTTTGTGGGGTGTTTATGTCTCTGTGTGTGTCTGTGTGGTGTGTGTGTGTCTGTGTATGCATGTGTGTGGGTGTATGTGTGGTGTGTGTGTGTGCGTGCCTGTGGGTTCATATCTACTACCCTGGTATATGTAGTAGTGTGAAGCTCAGAGGACAGACAGATTTCTTTCCTGCCATGTTGGATGCCAGGGTTTCAGGCTTAGCAGCAAGCACCTTTCCCAGGTAAGCCTTCCTTGGGACCACGTTTACGCTTTAAATTAAGGTCTTTGATCCACTTTGAGTGATTATTGTGCAGGATGAGTAATCCAAATGAAATTCCATTCTTCTTCCAGTAGCTATCTAAATTTTTAATTATTCTGTGTTTTTATTAGTTGTTTGAGAACTTCATGCAGCATGCTTTGATCGTATTCACCCTCCCTCCCCCACTCTGCCTAATTTCTCCTCCTATACTCCTCATCCAACTTTTTGTTCATGTTTTTGGGAACTCTTCCAAGACCACTTTTTTTTTTCATGTTCATTGATGCTTTATTTGCAATAGCTAGGAAATACAATCTGTAAAGTAACTAACTATACTCATCGGTAAACTAACAAGTGGGTAATGAAATGTGTTATGTGTACATGATAGGATACTTAACTAATACAGCATTATGAAATTTGTAGGTAAATAGATGGAATTGGAAATATATATATATATATATATACACACACACAATACACACACACACACACACACACACACACACACACACACATACACACTGAGGTAACCACACACACACTGAGGTAACCTGGCTCATATGTATATACCAGCTTCAAATCTTTAGATTGTGTATTTAACTTGGGGTACCTGCAGGGTTCGGGAAACTAGAAAAAGGAACACGTGGAAGAGGGTACCTGCAGGGAGAGGCACTATTAAATGTTGTAGCATCTGTGTTCTTCATCTAATATAGTGATAGCTTTGTTGATACATGTCAATGACTTAAAATATGTCCTAGGGCTGGGCAGTGGTGGTACACACCTTTAATCCCAGCGCTCAGGAGGCAGAGGCAGGTGGATCTTTGTGAGTTCGAGGCCAGCCTGGTCTACAGAATGAGATATGAAACATTTAATACATTTTGGTTACAATTTTGTGGTAGTGACCAATTATGATGTAACTCTTACTTATCCAACAAACCAGTTTTAATTTTAGTAAAGTTTCATTAATTCTATAATCTTCAAGTAGTAAAAAATATCACCTAACCATTGAAATTATCTTTCTCTTATTTGGTACAAGATATATGATTCCCAAACTTGTTAAAAAATATGGATAAGAAAAGAAATAATAGCCTTTATAAAAGTCTACTGACTTGTTATAGTAAGTAAAGAATACTGATTTTTTTCAAAAAGTTTCACTTCTTTCTGATGAGAGTATTTATACATAGAAAGGTTTAATACAGTTTGTTTTGAGTAGTTATTGAAAATTCCCAGGATGGTAGGTTTATTACAGCATGTGGATAAGGTCATTTAATTTTCTGTTAATAATGTCATTTTGGCAATTCTTTTCAGGTACATGACAGATGGTGGGCTCAACCTATATACCAGAAGTCTGAACCGAGTACCAGACACAGCAACTTCCAGGGATGTCATACAGAGAGGAGTTCACGATGTGACAGTGGATGCAGACAGGTAACTGTATCAGCATGTAAGATGCTGATGTGCATAAAGTCATTCCATAAATAAGATCACAAGAGATTTGCTGCATAAACTGTAACTTCTACTTTGTAATATTTTAAAAACCAAGACAGTTTTATTTGCTAGAATATAGTAGCTTGGTAATATTGAAAAAATATATTGTTGATAGAAAATACTAAAAATTTCAGTTGCTATAAGAGAAAACTTAAAAGCATATACTTATTTTCATAATTGAAAAAAGAACAAACATTGTTAACGTTTTTCCATCAATTGAGATGCACTTAGATTTACCTGGAGGCTAATCACACAAGTATAAAAATGCATTTCAAACCATCAGTTACAATAAGTACAATTCTTCTCTTGAGAGTACTTTGAAGAAATGCAGATCTTGCTTTAGGCTAATATCTTTTTCTCCATTGTCTCCAGTTCCTTAAGAAGTGTGTGTGTGTGTGTGTGTGTGTGTGTGTGTGTGTGTGTGTGTGTGTATTTCAGACATAGTCATTTTTTTTACTGGAACTGTTCTGTTGACTTTTATCAGAATCATCATTATTTCAGATCAGTGTTTTTGTCAACTAACGTAAAATATATTTCTGATCTTGATTTATTTAGCATTTCGCTCCAATTTTTTTTATTGAGCAAGAAGGCATTGCACATTTCTATAAGCAGTATCAGTACATAGAAGAGTTCTTTAGTTGATCATTTATGATAAAAACAACATCTTAAAACTTAAGATAGCCACATTCTGAAATAAGAGTATGTACAATTTAGTGTATTTTTTACAGCTATAAGCAAAAGGCAAGTAGTGAGTTCTGAGATTAGTTTTTAGTTCCTTCTGACTCATTCTCCATCAGCACCTTGAATCATGTTAAACAGAAGGAGCCATCTCAGCTCTCACCTTTCTCTATCCATTATCCCAGTCTGTATAGTCTCTCTGTATGTGTGTGTGTGCACACATCTTTGTGTGTGCATGTGAAGTATGTATCTATGTGTGAAAACATGTCTCCCCTCTCCACTCTGAATTCATTTTCAGATATTTCTGGTCAGTGAATATTACACTAACTTCATCCCTAACCCCTGGACTTTTTTCCATCCTTTGAACAACCTAAACTAATTTCTAACTCAGAGCTATGACTTGCTGTTTTTGTGCCTGATGTGTTCTTTGCTAAACTGTTTGCCTTTTTGCCTGCAGTCTCAGCTCAAGGTCATGTTCTTGGAGAGTATGCTTCTTCCTAAACACTTTCTATCTCTCTTACAATAGGTAGCCATCAGTGCAAATGAAGTCATGATCATCATACATTGAGGCTTAACAAAAGCTGTTTTAGTGAATAAACATAGGTAATCTATTCATTTAGTGTATATATATTTTTTAGGCTAGCAGAAGGGACCTCTTTGGAAGGTAAGCAAATAAAATGAGGCAAGAGCCCAGGTACCTTAAGGATATTGTGAAGAGGGGATGGATTATGGGGAGGAGACAGAGATTAGGGGAAAAGACATTCCATGTATGGGCTACATGTTAGACCTAATTGCCCATATATTGCTACTTGGCAGTGGAAAATATTAAAGATAATGACATTGTGATAGAAAAACCCCCACTTTTCTTCACTTTTAAGGCTGACACTGGATTCCAACTAATGAATTTCAGACCAACAGATAGATCAAATGGGTATCTAATAAATTTGGGCTGACACAAACATTGACTCCCACCTCATGTTGTAGAGACTATAGTAGCACTTGAGAACAGGTTAGAGATGCACATTTCTAGACCCCACCCAAGACTTAGAAAACTAGAGACTGTGGAGCTGGGCCCAGCGATCTGAGGCTCAACTGACTCTCTGGATACTCTAACGTACAGGACACTAAGAGCTAATATATGAAATTGCCTATCAAAATATCAGCATTTAAGTATACAAAATGGGTTCCAAGGCAGAGACATCATCAAATATTAGTATAAACCAATGTCAATATCTTTAAGTTAGAACAAATCATGACTTGTCATACTCAGAAGGAATTGTTTATGAAAGTCAACTTTTGGTAATTCCTATGAAAAAAATTCAACTATGTTGTTTAAGGAGCCCAAATGACACATTATTCACTTGTTTAAATTACATAGAAATAATATTATAGTGTTAATGTTTTCTGGAAGAGATAGAGGTTCTAATTCTAAAGCTGTTTTAAAACTCTGTGTCAACAATATAAATCAAGGTGTGTATCATTTAAAAATGAATGTTCTAAAATAGTGTAGTTATGTAGAGCTTTCTGTTAAACTTCCTGTTGTTTTAGACAGTTTTCTCAGTTGTAATGCCAGTAAAAATAAGATAAGCAAGTACAGAGAGAAGATACATTTTTTTTCACTTATAATCAACCAAGAAGAAATTACTATGATTGAGTTCACATAAAAACTCATTCTCTTCGAGTTGCCTTAACTTTTTCATCCCAGCACCTTAAATTTTACATAGTAAGAAACAGGCAGACAACAATGGGGAGAATTTAGTACACACACACACACACACACACACACACACACACACACACACACACACCAGATCGTATCGCATTTATGAAGTCAGTGATTCCAGCTTAGCACCACCCTCTTCTGCTCACTTTTATAGCGTATCTCCCTCCCACATGCTACTCATCTTTCTGTTGTGCAGTCATATCTGCAGTTAGGCCTTTACGTGTTTCTTTTGCTCAGAAAATGTGAGATTCCCGAGTGTAGACCTCTGTTTTTGTATCCCCAGTGCCTGCCACACTAAAGGAATTCAATAAATACTGCTCAGATAAATCGCACAAATGACCAGATGAGCTTCTAAGATACAGAAATGTGGCTTAAAAAAA
>CABHPQ010002473.1:0-12695 GCA_902168405.1 Peromyscus aztecus
CAGCATTCAAGAGGCTGAGGCAGGAGGATCACAAATTTGAAGCTAGACTGGGCTACATAGCAAGACCTTCTCTCCAAAGTACATGTAACTTGTTCTGATTTGCTTTTAAACCTGGAAGAATACATTAATGAATAGTATATATGTATACATATATATGTGTGTGTGTGTGTGTGTGTGTGTGTATATACGTGTATATATATGAGAGCATAGGCTTTAAAATAAAGGAAATGTGGATTCTAGCTTCAAGTCCCATAACTTAGTAACAGATTAAAGAATCTAAATTCTTTGGGCCTAGGTTTTCTTTGTCTGTAAAATGGGTACAAGATCTTCCTTGAGGGACTGGAGAGATGGCTAAGTGGTTAAGTGTGCACACGGCTCTTGCAGTTCCCAGCACCCATATCAGGTGGCCCACAACCATGTGTAACTCCAGCTCAGGAGACCCACACCCTCTTCTGACTTTTGCGGGTACACACACATGCTCATACATGCTCATATATCTACGCGCGCGCGCACGCACACACACACACACACACACACACACACACAATAAGAAAAATACTGCTTTTTTAAAAAGAGATCTTCCTTGCAAATTACATGAAATAACATAAGTAATACATGCATTGACTTATTGTCCAACACAGTCAACACACAGTAGCATTTAAGAAAAAAAAAATCCAGGGTCTCCCCTATTCTAGCCAAGTGCTCTACCACTGACTTGTACTCCAGGCTCTCCACATAGTTTGGGGGGATTTTTTTTTTTGTTTTTTGGGTTTTTTTTTTTTTTTTTTTTTTGAGACAGAGTTTCACTGTGTATCCCTGTCTGGTCTGGAACTTGCTATGTAGGCCTATCTGGCCTTGAATTCACAGAGATCACTTGCCTCCACATATTTTAAGTCCTAATTGCTGTAGTTCATTTCTTCCTCTCTTGGTATCTTGTTTTCCCAAAGAATAGAGTTTAGTCTAGGGTTTTGACCAGAGATTCCCTCCTCGCCCCATCTCTCACCTTATCTCCTGGCTTACCCATAATCCAACAGCCAGGACAAAGAGGAAGTACAGAACCAAGACAGCAATGTCCCAGGGCTCCAGGCTCTTCTGGGGGAAAGCCTCCGGGGCATCAGACTGTGGAGGTTGAGGGCTGATGGTGCCGCTCTCCATGGTGCTGAATGAACTTCCCAGTCCTGGGGAGAGCAGAGCAGTGTTAGAGCCCAGATCCCAGAACCTCTTTCCTCACTCCATCTAGGCTTCCCCCGATGAAGCAGCAGCAGCAGCAACAACAAAGACCTACCTGGATGAAGGTGTGGTGGAGACAGCTTCAGGAAATCAAGTCCAGCCCCCCGACCATGACCCTCCTACCACCCTTCCATTCACTCGTTCCCCCACCCAGAAAATACATAGAAGGCGCTCACATCTCTACAATTGATTTGTTGGCTTTCAAATGAAATTTGAATTTAACAATTCAACTACTTGTGCATCAAAATATAAAGAACAAACAATTGGAAGAGTACAGGCAACGCAGGGCATGTTAGTAATCCCAGCACTCTGGAAGCTGAGTTGGAAGGATTACTGAGTGTGAGGCTAACCTGGGCTATATAGCAAGATGCTGTCAAAAAGAGAATAGGGTACATAAAGTTCCAGCACACTTTCTGTCCTAGTCTGATTTCTGTTGCTATGGCAAACACCATAACCAAAGGCAACTTGGAAAAGAGTTTATTTCGTCTTACATGCCGAGGAAAGAAAACTCAGGAGCTCAACGCAGGAACTGAAGGAGAGACCAGGAGGAACACTGCTTACTGGCCTGCTTCCTCCCAGGCTCATGTTGAGCTACCTTCCCTGTATGCCCAGGCCTACCTCCCAGGGGACTGCCCACAGTAGACTGGGCCTTCCCACAGCAATCAGCAATTAAGAAAATGTCTTGCAGACATGACGACAGGCTAATCCGATGGAGGTAATTCCTCCACTGAAAGTCCATCTTTCTAGGTATCTTTGTTTGCTTTCTGTAGCTGTAATAAACACCATGACCAAATGCGGCTTGGCAAGGAAAGGGTTTATTTGGCTTACACTTCCGTGTCACAGCCCATCATTGAGGGAAGTCAGGACAGGAGCTCATGCAAGAACCTTCTCCTGGAGGCAGGAGCTGTTACAGAGGCCATAGAGTGGTGCTGCTTACTGGCTTGCCCAGGCTGCTTTCTTATACTGCCCAGGACCGCTTACCTAGGGGTGGCACTGCCCACAGTGATCTGTGCCCTTCCACATCAATCAGGACAATATCCCACAGACTTGCCCCCAGGTCAATCTAATGAAGGCAATTCCTCAACTGAAAGTCTCTCTTCCTAGATGTGTCTGTGTGTTGAACTGACAGAAGAAGAAGGAGGAGGAGGAGGAGGAGGAGGAGGAGGAGGAGGAGGAGAAGAAGAAGGGGGCTAGAGAGATGGCTCAGAGGTTAAAAGCACTGGTTGTTCTTCCTGAGTTCAATTCCCAGCAACCACATGGTGGCTCACAACCATCTATAATTCGATCTGGTGTCCTCTTCTGGCCTGCAGGCATGCATGTAGGCAGAACACTGTATACATAATAAATAAATCTTTTTAAAAAAAAAAAGATTTACGAAGAAAAAGAAGAAGAAGAAGAAGAAGAAGAAGAAGAAGAAGAAGAAGAAGAAGAAGAAGAAACACTAGTTGGCACATTCTTCTACTTAGTAAGCACATGGCCCAGAGGAAGAGTAAAGAGGGAGGAGTCTCGCTCTAACACTGCGTCCACCCATTAATTACATATAGTTAATATACACCCATACAGCACCTGCTGCCTGCTTGGACTCTCTCTAAGTGTTTTTTACCCTGCAAAGTGGACACTTTCGTTATCATCCTTATTTTGTAGAAAGAGTTAGAAATGTTAGGTAGCTTGTCCAGGTAACTCAGCTCAAGTTGAAGGGTCGGGATTTGAACCTGAATAACCTTGCTCCACAATCCATGCTTTGAACTACTATTAGAAACCATTTATCGCCGGGCGTTGGTGGCGCACGCCTTTAATACCAGCACTCGGGAGGCAGAGCCAGGCAGTTCAAGTTCCATGAGTTCAAGGCCAGCCTGGGCTACCAAGTGAGCTCCAGGAGAGGCACAAAGCTACACAGAGAAAGCCTGTCTCGAAAAACCAAAAAAAGAAAGAAAAGAAAAAAAAATAAGAAAGAAAGAAAGAAACCATTTCTCTGGAGATTACACTTCCATGGACCATGGACATTTTAAGAGAGTCCTGTGACAGGCAGAATAAATGGCCCCAAAGGTACGTATATCTAATCTCCAAAAAATGTGATCATGTGGTGTTCACAGAAAGAAACAAGACGGCTAGCCAGCTGACCTTAAAATAGGCTAGTGCGTGGTTCAGCTGGGAGCATCTACTGCAATCACAAAAGACACCGGATCAGAAGGGCCAGAGAGGTGACAGTGTTAGAAGGCCCAGCTCAGCATTGCTGGCTTTGAACAGGGGATGGCAGTGTCCTGAACCAAGGAATGCAAGTGGCTTCTAGAAGCCAACAAAACAAATGAACAGACTGGTCCAGGACCTCCAGAAAGAATTCAGCTCCGAGGAGGCCTGTGTGTGTGGTAGAGGATAGGCAAGCCGTGCTGTGTGTGCCTGTGTGTGTGGTAGAAGGTGTGCAAGCTGTGGACGTGCCTAGATGTGTACCGCTGCACAGGTGTGTGGGGGGATGCAGAGGTCAACATCAGGTGTCTTCATTTTCCGGCTCTCCACCTTATTTTTTGAGATAAGGTCTCTCGTTGAACCTGGAGCTCACTCAGTGTCTAGACTGGCTGCCCAGCGAGCCCCAGAGATCTGTCTGTCCGTCTCTGTCCTTCTCAGAGCTGGGATTACAGGCATGCACCACCCAGCTTTATACAGGGGCTCTGGGGATCTGAACTCAGGTCCTCATGCTTGCACAGCAAGTGCTTTACCCACTGAACTACCGCCCCAGCCATTGCTGACACCTAGATTTGAGAATCGAGCGCTTTAAACTCCAGGTAAGAATGTGTTGTTTTAGCCACCTAGTCTGGGATAATTAACTGCAGCAGCGATGAGAAACTAGCAAAATCCCTTAGGTGGTTCTGACTGGGGCATGGGCATGGTTATGCTATTCCTTGTCAGCCATGGAGTCAGAAATGGTCAGCCCCCACCATCAATAGTGTGCAGCCCAAGGCTGGGACAAATCCCCCACAGACAGCAACACTCTGTGATGGTCTGTGTGGTACAAATGCCGAGACTCAGACAAACCGGATCTTTACAGAATGCAAGCTCTCGAGGGGCAGTGTTAGGCCACGCCTTTAATTCCAGCACTCAGGAGGCAGAAGCAAGTGGATTTCTGTGAGTTTGAGGCCAACCTGATCTACAGAGTGAGTTCCAGGACAGCCAGAGCTACACAGAGAAATCCTATCTCAAAAAAAAAAAAAAAAAAAAAAGAATTCAAGCTCTCAGGCTGGGAGTGGTCAGTCAATAAAGTGCTGTGCTGTCCGCATAAACTGAGGACCTGAGTTTGAAGTTGGGCATAGTGATACAATCTTGTCATCTCGGCTCTTGGGAGGCAGAGACAGGAGGTATCTCCAGGGCTTGCTTGCCTGTCAGGCTAGCCTAATTGGTGAGCCATAGGTCCCAGTGAAACACCATCTCAAAAAAGCAAGGTGGATGGTTCTTGAGGGTAAGACTTCTGAAGTTGATCCAAATTGACTTGTAGCATCCACTTGCATATACACACACATGCACACATACTCACACACATGAACTTATATGTGCACCAAGGGGGGAGGGAGGGGAGGAGGGAGGGAGGCACAGAGAGAGAGAGAGAAAGAGAGAGAGAGAGAGAGAAAGAAAGAAAGGAAGAAAGAAAGGAAGAAAGGAAGGAAGAAAGGAAGGAAGAAAGAAAGGAAGAAAGAAAGAAAGAAAGAAAGAAAGAAAGAAAGAAAGAAAGAAAGAAAGAAAGAAAGAAAGAAAGAAAGAAAGGAAGAAAATGATTAAACTTATAACTAAAGTATCACTATGGTATACCATGCTTCTAATTTAAGAGTCTTAGGAAAATTATTTTAGACAATACTGTGAATATTAAAAAAAACAAGTACACAGTAGTAGCTCATGCCTTGAATCCCAGCAGCTGGGAGGCAAAAGGATCTCTGAGAGTTCGAGGCTAGCCTGGTCTATATGATGAGTTCCAGGACAGCCAGGACTATGTAGAGAGATGCTGTCTCAGAAAAAAATAACAACAAAACAAAACAAGTACACAAGTGTCTTCCATAAACTGGAGAAGGTTCTAGATAGTGCAAGCATGTCTTTTGCCCCCATGACTGTCTGGGATGTCTGGAAACCTTAGCTATGAAGTAGTTCTGCACATGGCAACATGTGTTGCATCTGGTCTCTACATAGTAGGTGTTAGGATTCTGCCACTCCTCCAGCTATATGACCGCACATGCACAGTTCAGTAGCTAAGCAAGGGGTCTTAGGTCATCAGTGCACTGCATGATTATGCAATCTGCACATGCATGGCTGGCATAGCTCCATAAGCCCACATGCGCATGTGCAGGGAAATCCTTAAAAAGCCAGTCACAGCCAGGCAGTGGTGGCGCATGCCTTTAATCTCAGCATTCGGGAGGCAGAGCTAGGTGGATCTCTGTGAGTTCAAGGCCAGCCTGGGCTACAGAGTGAGTTCCAGGAAAGGCTCCAAAGCTACACAGAGAAACCCTGTCTCAAAAAACCAAAAAGCTGAGAAAAAAAAAAAAAAAGAAAGAAAGAAAAAAAAGCAGAAAAAAAAAAAAAAGCTGGTCACAGACTCCTCCCTTCTCTTTTGCTCCCTCCTCCTCCCCCCTCTCTCCCTTCTCCTCACATGTCTTTCATAGGCCTGGTCACTCTCTTCTGTTCCCCCACCCACCCCTAATAAAGCTCTGATGCTGGGTTTTGTCGCGCCTTGTGACCTTTCTCGCATGGTAACAAGCGCCACATTTAAAACCAACACCAGGTGTCCAGTGGTATAAACGGTCACAATCAAAATGCTCTCACACCCTGAAAGACCGATATCTCTGGTGCACACCTTTGCTCCAGGCTAAAGAATGTCAAGGAATTTCTAATAGAAAAGTGGAGGGCCTGGAAATGTGGCCCGGGGGTGGAGCACTTGCCTAGTGTGCCCGAGACCCTAGGTTCCATTCCCAGCACTGCAGTATAATGCTGATGGTGACAATAAGAAAATGATGTGAGTTCATGTCACATTAATATTTATGAAGTTTGGGTTCTGTGTTTGTGAGAAGATGTTCAATAACCACCCTCTGAGTCTGACTTATTTGGCTTAACATGATGATTTCCAGTTCCATCCATTGTCCTGCAAATCTTATTGTTTCATTCTTCTTACGGCTAAGTAAATTTTCGCTTCCTCTTTTTTATGATTTATTTATGCATCTATGTCTGTGTGTCTTCGTGTGGGCATGTGCACATGAGTGCAGGTGCCCTCAGTGGCTAGAATAGGGAGTCAAATCCTGGAGCTGAGGTTACAGGTTACAGTTGTGAGCTTCAACATGGGTGCTGGGAACTGAACACGGAGCCCCTAGAAGTACATGCTCATACTTGCTCAGTCATCTCTCCAGCCCCCAAATTCCATTGTCTTTATATCTTCTTCTGTTGATGGACATCTAGGCTAGCTCCTGAAATGGCTTTTGAAAACAATAAATGCGGCATGCTTGTGAATCTGTGGAATGCTGACTTTGAGCCTTTGAGTATATGCCAGGGGTGGAGCACATGGTAGTTCTACTTGCTTTTCTTTTTTTGGTTTTTCGAGACAGAGTTTCTCTGTGTAGCCCTGGCTATCCTGGAACTCACTCTGTAGACCAGGCTGGCCTCGAACTACTTTTCATTTTCTGAGGAACCATTGTGTTGACACCCAAAGTGGCTGCCCCAGTTTGCTCTGCCACCAACATCTGAGTTCCTCTTTGGAGCATCCTGCCAGCATTTGTGGGCACTTGTTTTATTCGGTGGGGGCCATTTGGACAGGTGGGATGGAATCTCAAATGAGTTTTGTTTTTTTTATTTCCTTCTAGTTGAAGGATGTTGGCCATTTATTCAAATATTTATTGGTCACTTATATTTCTGTTTTAGAGAACTGTCCACTCAGCTCACTTTGCCTGTTCATTGATTGGATGATTGTGGCAATTTGGTGTTTAATTTTTGCAGCTCTTTATATATTCTGGATATTAATCCCCTGCCATTTCTTCCCATTCTCTGGGCTGTCTCTTCTCTCTAGTTAGTGGTTTTCTTTGCTTTGCAGAAGTTTTTTAATTCCACACAGTCCCACTCATTGACCCCTCTTGTCAGCCTGCACGGTGGGAGTGCTTTTGAAAAGGTCTTGCCTGATCCTGCCTCTTGGGTGTTTTGCTCCAGGAGGTTCAGCATGCCTTACATTCAGGTCTTTGACCAATTTTTAAACTGATTTTGTAGAAGGGCCCCAAAACAGCTTGACCACACAGCTACCCTGATGGGATTTGAGGCCCAGACACAGTTTCTGGCAGGCAACACATGGACCCAAGAAGAGCCATAAGTTGACCCCACCCAGTGGGGCCTGCATCTAAGAGGAAATACCCGACATTCTAAACAGTCCCTATACCCCTAGACAAATGTCATCCAGTCAGGGTCCTGAACCCCCGAAATCCCCTCACCCCAACCTCTGCTATGTGATAAAAACCCCATCCTGCCTGGGCTCTGAGCTCTCTGCTCTCACCACTGAGTCAGACAGACAGAGAGACTAACCTCAGAGATTGAAGATAATAAAGGCTTTTGGTTTTTACATGCGGGATTTGGTCTCTGTGGTGGTCTTTTGGGGGTCCCCAAGATCTGGGTATAACAATTTTTGTCTAAGGTAAGAGATAGGAATCTTGTTTGACCAGGAAGTCATTTTGGATGTCATAGGCGTTATGGGATGCTCAGCAGCATCTCTGGTCTGTATCCCTTACATGCCCGGAGCATCCTCCAAGTTGTGAGAGCCAAAATGGTCCCTCAATTGTAGGCTCTTCTTTGAGAACCTGGTGTGGACTGCACGGTGACCATTGCTGCTTGACAAAGTTCCAGCATTTCGATATTGCATGCCACACTTATCCAGCACCTTTTTAACTTTCATTTTTAATGATTTTCAATATGAATGCTTTTCCCTTTGGGAAATTTTGGGTGGACTTTGGTAAAGGAGAAAAATGTGTACAATGATAGCTTCTCTAAACAAAAAAATTCTTTGGAAAAAAATCCCCACTACCATGGAACCAGGAAATCCATTGTGCCCTCCTAATTACACCAAGAACAGAAAAAGTTAGAGATTTACTAGACACACCTGATCCCAAGGATAAAATGCCTGCAATTCAGATCCTGAGCCTGAGGCCAGTAAGGGCAAGAGTTCAGTTAATAAGTGTAGAGAAATCAGAATGGTGTAGTATAATGGGGAAAGAGTAAGACACCAGGACCTTCCCTTTGGGGAGCCTGTGAGGGGAACAGGCCCAAATAGTAAGACTAAGAAACTGTAATATATTGCCTGCTCCCCAGAAGTCCTTTTCCCAGGGTCAGGCATTTTGATAAGGGCTTCCATTCCCTTGGGGGCTTGAGGAAAGTTCCTGCTTGATTAAGCAGTCATTCTCTTGATCTCTGGCAAGGGGAACCTGTGGCCCTTCATTAACATACGACCAGTGCCTGTTGCCAGTGTCAATGCTAGATGCCTCGACCCCTGACCTCAAACCACACACCAGCTGACATGCCCCTTATCTCCCGTTTAATCCTCTAGGTGCAACAACAGAGTATAAAAAGTGTAGTCTTTTTTCAACTGAACACTGCTGTCAGCCATCCCAATTCACCCTCAAATTGTGTGGTCCCCCGCCCACCCCCCTTCCCCCGCCAACTTCACACATCCTCTTTGGGACCTGAACCCCCAATCCCCTTACTCCCCCCACACACCCCAGCCGAAGTAGGTCTCCTGCAAGAACCCATACAGGAGATGCTGCCTCCAGGGTCCTCCAGGCCCTGCACGGCCCCTCTTGGCCAGTCCTGGCTGTCTCTCCCTAGGCAGGACCTTGCTTTTAGTCACGATGCAGTGATGTTCCCAGTTTTTCAGACGTAGGACAGGAGGCCCCCTCCAAGGAAGAGAAGACAAGAGCAAGTGTGATATAAGCTCTTGTGGTGAAGAAGGAAGCAAGGAGGGAGGAAGAATTGGAAGGACGGGCTTTGTGTCCTAACACAGAAGGAAGGAGCAGGCAAATGCCCATCCAGTTCTGCCCTCACCTGGGGCCCAGCGAGGTCAGGATTTTACTTTACTGCGATCCCTGGATTTTACTTTATGATGGGATGATGATACATAAGCTGTGGTATTAAGAGAAGCAGAAATAAAGTTCAGAGCAGGGGATGGGGTGGGGGGGTGGGGGGTGGCTTGGTAGGCTCCAGCTCTGAAAGAGGCTCCGGGAGGAGGGAGCTCCACGGACTTTGGGAGTTATCTCAAGGGTCAAAACCCCACTGTCCTTAAAGGTGAGGAAGTTGTCGGTCCTAAAGATGGAGCATCCTGTCTGAAGTCGCACAGCCAATGATTGGGCCTGGAACCCAGCTCGGCTGACCCGCTGCTTCAGAAACAGGGAACCCTGGGTAAGCATAGGATGCAACTTCAGGTAGGGATAGTTGCTGTACCTGGGACAGGGGTAGATGGAGCTAGAAAACCTAAGGTCTGGAAAGGAAGGGAAGCAAGAAGGGAGGAGGGACAGCAGCCTTCTGCTCCGAGCCCTCAGGGCCATCGGTGTCCCCAGCCCCACCCCCAGGCCCCTGCCTGCCAGGCACTGAGGGGGCCTGCAGATAAACAAGTCTTTCATCACTGCAGGGGAGGCTGGCACAGCTTCTAAGTGATTCAGAGACCTTGGAGCTGGGAGACTGCATCTTCATGGTGGGGACAGGGGATGGACCACAGATGCTGGGAACCCAGACCTGCAGCTTCCCCGCACCTTCCCTGACGTTAAACACATGGTACCGCTGTGACCTCGCTGTGACCTCCCTGTGACCTCACTGTGACTAGCACAGGTGCAGCGTATGTGGCACACTGTGTCCTCTCATTTCATTCTCCTGGTCACACCTTCAGCTCATGGGTGAGAAACAAGACATCAAGACGCCAAAGTGAGCTGGGTCGGAGCCCGGATGTGCCGCAGTCAAAGCCATAGGTGCTACTGGAACGTGGACAGAAGGTCATGGTGTCTCCATGCAGCTGTCTGCCCCCCCCCCCCCCCCCTGCCCCCCGCTTTAGCTCTGCTCTTTTCCCACAAAAACTCATTAGGTGCCACTGGGTGTCTTATTTGAGCCAGGACTTGGACTCAGTAAGGTATTCGTTAGGCACCAGCTATGTGGCAGGCTCCATGTTATGCCCTGGACATGCAGTAAGACATATAAAGTGTTTTATCTACTTTATTTCACGTGTGTGTGCTGGGGTGCATGTATGTGCATATGTGCACCATATATGTTCATGAGGTCAGAAGGGAGTGCTGGATCCTCTGGCACCAGGGTGTTATGAGCCACTGTGTGGTACCAGGAACCAAACCCAAGTCCTCTGGAAGAGCAGAAAGGGCTCTTAACCACTGAGCCATCTCTCCAGCCCCTCAGTAAGACATTTAGTGGGCACCAGGAGTGTGCCAGGCTCTGTGCTAGGCCCTGGAAGTTCAATGGAACATTCATTAGATATCATCTGTGTGCCAGGCTCTCCACAGTGAGCTCTATCAGACTTTGGGGCTCAGTGGAGCAAGTTTTTATTAGGTACTAGCTGTGTGCCAAGCTCTGGACACCTAGGGAGGCAGCCTTGCTTCCATCCCCATGGGTTTTCACCCCAGGCCCTGGCCATGCTGTGGCTACCCAGAACCACTAAGTAAGTAAAATGACCTCCATCCAGCTCCTTTTGCACAGAGCACCATGGTGATTTGATCCCAGCCTGCCTTAGAGGGCCAAGTGATGGGTGGGCCCTGAGGTCCTCTTCTCAGAGCCCCTGCCAGCTCCCTTCCTGAGGGGTGGGGTGAGGGCAGCGAGTCCTGACAAAGGCTTTCTTTGCTAGCGGAACAGGCTGCCCTTGAGGTTGCCTAGTGGCCAGAGCACAAAAGGAAGCTCAGTTGAACAGGGACAGTTCTCACCCTTCCCTTCTGCCCGTCTACTCAATGCTTGTGCTATGGGAGATGTGAAAATTTTCCACACCGCAGTGCAAGGGCAAACAAAAGCAAACCAGGAAACTAGGCTAACAGGTCAGGGCCGCAGGTGACCAACTGTATTCGCTCCGTTTCTTGTCTCAGCCTGGGCCGTCTGTGTGCCTGCTGACGAGGGTCACATTTTTTATAATTTATGTGTGCTTCAAACTTTTCACAATGGGTGAAAAGGAAGTGTTAGCCATGTCCTAGGACTCGCAGCTTAATGCCTTCCTTGTGTGTTAGAGACACTCCGGACGGACATCAAGAGTCAAGCTTGATACTTCTGCCAAGATACTGCCAAGTTTCCCAGAAAGAAAGAAAAAAAAAAAAAAAAAAAAAACACATGAGGGGAGGCAGGAAGTGGTTCCCTTGCACCAAGAAAAAAAAGCAACAACTACCATTTAATTACAAATTTTAACCATGGGCAAAAGACTCCCTGGGAAATAGATGCGTCATTGTAAACCAAGTGTGCAGACTTCAGAACCTTGGAGCCCTGGCTCAAATCTCACCTCTGCTTCTTCCAGCTGAGATCTAGAACAATAAGCTCTCCAAGGCTGTTTCCCCATCTACAACATGAGATCAACTGTCAGGTGTCCATCACAGCAAACAAGTGAGCTGTGCCACATAGTTTGGAACAGGATGTTTGATACGTTCACATTCTTCAAATACATGCAGTAGGGGGAAAAAGGAGAGGGTGAACTTTGTGGTCAGGGAGACTTGGCTGCTTACGGAGTGAATCTCATTTGCAACTCAGCATCGTAAGGTCAGGCCTCTGATTAACCCCACTGAACAGGTAAAGCCGAGGCCTGAGCCGAGGCCATGACACTGGCAAATGACTGAACTAAGCCTCAGCCTGGGTTTAATCCCTCAGCCCCTACCCCACTGTAAGACAGGAACCCTTGGCAGGAGGATGCCAGATGTGACACCAAGCCTTGATCTGGAGTCCCTCACAACCTCCTCCTTCCTCACTGCTGTGGAGGGACCTGTCACTTCAAAGCCACAAGCTGGCCTGGTCTAGGGCAGTTGGTGGTAGACCAGCCTAGCTAGGGAGAGAGAGGCCTCTGCAAAGCCAAGAAGACTGAGAAGGCCTAGGGCTGACGCAAGAAGGGCCTCACTGGCCTCTGTGGCTTCTGACCTCTTGATGCTTGACGTAGGACTGTGGAAAGGGCTGATGGGTAGACTGAGACTTTGGACTGGCTCATCCCAGCCCATTAGGAAAACCACTGTTCTGGTGGTGGGGGAAGAATTTCTAAGCATGGCAGAGTAAGGCGGTTTTCCCTAATAGGCCACAGAGGGTAATAAATGCGAGTACAAGGGAACTAGACGTGTCTTCCCATCCACCTATCCTCCTGAAATACCAGAGTGGAAGTCACAAGATCATCTATTTAGCCCAGGCATGTTCATTCAAATGCCACCATGACATTTTGCACGCATGCCTACAGATAATCCAAAGTTAGCATGTACAGGCCAAAGACCCAACTCTTCATTAGCATGTACAGG
>CABHPQ010002473.1:18541-64161 GCA_902168405.1 Peromyscus aztecus
CGACAATGGCTGCTTGTGAACGGAAAGTCCAAGAATCTAGTAACTGCTCAGTCCCACGAGGCTGGGTGTCTCAGCTGGAACGGATGTGCTGAGAAGGTGAGGGCAAACAGGCAAAGAACAAGCCCTTCCTTCTTCCATTGTCCTTACATAGGATTCCAGAAGAAGGCGTGACCCAGATTAAAGATGTGCCTCCCCGCCTCAAGGTCTGGATCAAAAGCATGTTGTCTTCTTGCCTCAAGATTCAGATCAAGCCAGGCAGTGGTGGCGCACGCCTTTAATCCCAGCACTCGGGAGGCACAGGCAGGTGGATCTCTGTGAGTTCGAGGACAGCCTGGGCTACAGAGTGAGTTCCAGGACAGGCTCCAAAGCTACACAGAGAAACCCTGTCTCAAAAAACCAAAAAAAAAAAAAAAAAAAAGATTCAGATCAAAAATGTGCTGTCCTCTTGCGGGCCACAAGAGTATATCATAGAGATTCAGCTGTGTATTAAAGCTGAACTTTAACCAGCCAAGGGCCTGTCAAAAGGCAAAGCCATTTATTATGAATATTTGATGTTACCCAGCCTTTAATATTCCAGCTGTCTTCTGCTGTGAAATCCTTGCGTACCCAGAGTAATTGGTAAACAATTCAGCTCCCCAGACCTGCTGTACCTACTAAGTTACTAACTGCCCTGGTGAGCTTAGGAGACACATAGCTTTGTTTCCAGTGCTAATGAAGCTCAGACCCTCGCCTTGAGGAGGCCTCGTGCATCTCCAGAGCATTTTGACTGAGAACAAAAGAGGTTTTTACATATCAAGGTGAGAGATAAAACAACATTCCTGAGGAGGCATGGAATGAGGTGCCCAGGGAAGAAAGGGCAGGTATATTCTATAGAAAAAGACAGAACCGCATGGCGCGAGAGATGAGAGGATGACAGAGTTTCCACAGAGGGTAAGCAGATCTCCAGTAGAGTTTTCTGAGTGCCAGGAGTAGAGAGCAGCGGAGATGGAGAAAGAGGACACAGAGGACGAAGATGAGGCTGAAAGCATAGGAGTTAATCGTTAGCAGGACAATGAGCTAGGGAGCTGGACGGAACTGCAGTTATGGAGACAGGATTTCATCCCAGAGAAATAGAGTAGACGGATATAGAGCTTGGTATGTCTAGAGTTGTTCCTGCCTTGGATGCCTGGTGGAGCTATAGCTGAATTGATAGAATGTTGTCTTAGAGGAATAAAGTTAACAGACATAAGAACACAGTGTACGTAGATTCCCCCCCCCCCCCATATCCCACACCGGACATAGCAAAGCCCCTTGGGCCCCTGAGGAATCGATACTGTCCATTTCTGGATTGTAGTTCATTCTGGATATAGTCAAGTTGACAACCAAGGATAGCCATCACAGGGTCTCTCTCTCAGTGAGTCAGGAACTTATCAATCAGTTCGGCTGGTTGGCTGGCCAGTGGACTGCAGGGATCCACCTATTTCTGCCCCCCACCCCCAGCACTGAGATTTCAGATGCATTCCACCATTAAAAACCATGGAATAGCTTAAGATATATGCACCCTACTGTATTTAAATTTTTCCTTTAAAAACGGGAGCAAGGCTGGAGAGATGACTTGGTGCTTAAGAGCACATACTGCTTTTCCAGAGGACTGAGTTCGGTTCCCAGCACCCACATTAGCCCACAACCACTTGTAACCTGGGCTCCATGGGGATCTGATGCCTTCGGTCTCTGTAGTAACCTGCACATACCTATACACAGGCGCAGACACACATCACTAAAAACAGTAAGAAATTTTAGGTGGAAGCAACGGTGTGAATAAGCCCAGCCAGTGTGATTTCTGACACCAAGATGGTGACAGCTCAGCTATTCCCTCCCAGGTATTTGTACAACTTCAGAACATGGGTCTCGAGTGACCAGAGTTTCTTATGTGTCAAGAGGAATCCCAAAGTCTAGATCAACCTTCCTAATGCTGTGACCCTTTAATACAGTTCCTCACGTTGTGTGTGATACCACCTTCTTTCTGGAATGTGTCTCAAGTGGCCTTGTGCCTGCAGGAGGAACTGCGCACCGCCACATGGTGAGGTTACTCTCCCACAGGTACAATTCTGCCTTTGAGCAGTAAAAAGTGAATGTATTTCTAAGAGAAAAGAGTCTCTGGGTCTAGCTGTCTGCTCTTTCAAAAAAAATGTTTTAGAAAAAAAAAAAAAACATTGTTTTGTGCACAGGCAACGGGCATTGCATCGGAGTCCCAAGTATCTTTATTAGTTGGCACAGGGGAGTGAGCTACTCAGTTCAAACTAGTTTGAGCAAGAAGGTTGGCTCGGAGCTGGGCGGTGGTGGTGCACGCCTTTAATCCCAGCACTCAGGAGGCAGAGACAGACGGATCTCTGAGTTCGAGGCCAGACTGGGCTACCAAGTGAGTTCCAGGAAAAGCACAAAGCTACACAGAGAAACCCTGTCTCGAAAACAAAACAAAACAAAACAAAACAAACAAACAAAAAAAAGATTATTTGGGCTGGAGAGATGGCTCAGCAGTTAAGAGCACTGGCTGTTCTTCCTGAGGTCCTGAGTTCAATTCCCAGCTCACAACCATCTGTAATGAGATCTGGTGTCCTCTTCTGGCCTGCAGACGGAACACTGTATACATAATAAATAAATATAAAAAAAAAAAGAAGAAGAAGGAGAAGGTTGGCTCCAAATCCAAAACTTCAGTCCCACAGACTCCAGCCACTCAGATGGCAGCCTCGGTGTCACTTCTCAGCCTGGGCTTCATCTTATCTTCACTCTCTAGCAAACATTTTCTCCATCAGGATCCTGAAAAGCTCAGGCGACTTCTTCAAACATTCAAGGCCAGTAGGAAACAGAGATTCCTTAAAAGATTTGACAACAGGCCTAACTCCCTTGGCCAGGCTCTCATTGGTTCCCACTGGGTCATGTGCTCAACTATGCACCAGTCACAGAGGAGGGACTGAATGTACTTCATTGTTCTAGAAGGAAACCAGTTTGAAGTTTCTAGAAATGGGAGGGTGTGCTGTACAGACAAGGCAACAGACCCACCGCCTCTCCTAGCTGGCTTGGATAAGCATTAACTGGAAAGAGTGTGGTCGGATGTGGCTTTAACCTGCTCCCTGTGTGATTCCATCCTTCCCACTCCTGCCATCAGATATCCTGAGTCCCATCAGTGGGAAGGGCTGCAGTTTCTCCTTTTTCATCTTACCTGGACCCCTTTCCAATTACACAACCCTGCCCCAAGATCAAACTGCACCTAACCCTAACACACACCCACACACCCATGCTTTCTAAGATTCGGCATTGTCATTGGAGGGGAATGTGTGGCTCATTGATATTAATTTTCCCCAAATTAAAAAAAATGGCACCCTACTGTCATCTCCACAGATGTACATCATTGTCTGGTGGCTGGGCATTCCAGTTTCTGGGTGCACTATAGTTTATTTAACTGGTCCCCTCTGGGGGACTGCTGGCATGCTTCTTTGGGCAGTGCCCTCTTCTCCAGTAACAGAGCTGGGGATGTCGCAGTCACAGAACAGTAGTCATAGCCTCACTGTTTTCGTGTGATACTTTGCCCTTTTGTGGAATGCACTCACACTTGGTGTGGACCTTGGAGCCAAGGCTGTACAGCACCCCAGTGACTCCCTCCCAACCCCCGGCTGTGTTGGGAGAGTGACACAGTGATACCTTGGTCCTGGTGGATGGAGCAAACCCTCGAGGGTGGAGAGTGAGTTCCCAAGGCATCCCTGGACCACTTAGAGCAGGCAACTGGAGACAGAATGATTGCAGCAGTCCAGGTCTCTGCGGCTGAATCCACTCCTCTTGAAGATTCCGATGGTGACCTACACCTTAAGCTTGTGGTCCTCCCGCCCATAGCAGGAGCATCCTCTGGCCATATCCTTGACTGTGCAAATCAAGCTCTGCATTGAGCAAAATCCCCTAGTGAGTCAATGGACATTAAAGAAGTGAGGTGATCCGCTTTCCTGAGCTACAGTGTGTGTCAGCCGGGTCAGAGATGTGAGATTGTTGTGCTCTCCAGGGTGGAGATCTATGAGTGTCCTCAAGTCAGATCACGTGGGAAAGCCCGCAGATCCCTCTTCTAAAACAAGGCTGATAGTCTTTTTTCCCCCCAGAAGACAGCGTCTCGGTGCGCCCCCTTGTGGCTGCTTCCTCCTCTTTCAGGCAAAGTGGGCCCAGAAGGGAAAAAATTTGCAACTGGTTCCTGGAGGGAAAAATCTTGCAACTGGTTCCTCAATCACAGGAGAGCACAACAGCACACGTCATGACAGCACAAGCCACCCACATTCACACACACACACACACACACACACACACACACACACACACACACAACACACACACACACCACACACACACACACACACACACACACACACACACACACACACAAATCAATTAATACCCCCTTTTCAAGGCAAAACAATAAAAATAAAAAACACAACCAGCAAGATGCCTCAGTAAAGGCTCCAGCCACCAAGCATGACAACCTGAGTTCAATCCTCCACTCTTATGTGGAAGAAGACTGATTTCCTCAAGTTGTACCAAGTCATACAGACGCAATAAATAAATAGATAAATAAATAAGTTAATTAACTAGTTAATTAAAAGGGTCAAACGAAACAATAAATGAGTGGTTCTACGGAGGCTGGCAACCCCCACACACTGAAAATACAAAGCCTGGGGGATTCATGTCCTTACAAAACCCTCCCTACAAGATAACAGCCCTTGTCCCATAGAGTGTCCGAATGCCGTCACCCTCCCCAAGCCTCCCCCTGGACGACCCCTGATTCTGTTTGACGTCTTTACAGATGTGTCCGTGTGTCCATCATAGGCTCGGCACACTATAGAGTTTGCTTGCTTCACCTGGCATAATTATTTGGGCACTTGTTCCTGTTGCTTGGATCAGCAGTTGGATGCGCTGCGGGTTGTTCCTCAGCTGCTCTAATAATGGATGCCTGAATTGGCTTCTCTGTGGTCAGAGTGCCGTGAGCGACAATGGACATCGTGATGTCGACACATCTTTTCTCTCAGTACTGACTGGGGAAGGAAGCAGTGGGGACCTGTGGGCAGTATGTTTGTTTCAGAAACAGCCGGGCTGTCCTCAGGTGGTTGTGCCGCTGACTAGATGCCCAGTGGGGCATGAGTTGCACACAGGGGTTGAAGTCATACAGAAGTCCTGCTCTGTGGCTTCCCATGTCACCAGCCAGGTGGCTTTGGAACAGGCACTTTAAACTTCCAAAGGCCCTGGTTTGTGCAGCTTTTGGGTGGCTTGGCTATAGGCCATTCTTTTATAATTAATAAGTCTCTGTGTTGTTATTTGGGAGCTGGCTGGCAGGACAGAAAAAGACTCACTTCCTTCAACAAAGCCGCACCTCCCAATAGTGCCACTCCCTATGAGCTTATGGGGGCCAATTATATTCAAACTATCACATAGTCCATGACCATGATGGAAGGGAGCATGGTAACAGGCAGGAAGACATGGCACTGGGTGTGATATGGGCACATGGTAGCTGAGAGCTCACATCTGATCCACAAGCACAAAGGGGAGAGAGATAACTGGAGAGTATAGTGTAGACTTTGAAAATTTCAAAGTCTGCCTCAGTGACACACCTCTTCCAATAAGGCCACACCTCCCAATCCTTCCAAACAGTTCCACCAACTGGGGACTAAGTCTTCAAATATATGAATGATCCTATGGAGCCATTTTCTCTCACACCACCACACCATGCCTACCATGAATTCTTTCAGGACAATGCATCTTCAAACCTTACAAACTGTGAGCTTAAGTCAAAGATAGCTCCTCACCAGCATGCCTTCACATCCCACCTGGCCTTGACTTTGATCACAAATTCTCTGAACCAGATAGGGAAAACTTAGAATTTCATGCCTTTCTTACTCAAATAGAGGAGAAATTTGAATGAACTTCCTGTCTTCAATTGCTCTTAGTTGACATTAAAAATCACTGATTTGGGGCTGGGGATATAGCCAGTCAGTAATGTAGTGTTTGCCTTGTAAGCAGGAGGTCCTCTGAATCAAAAGGTGGAAAAGTGTGTGTGTGTGTATGTGTGTGTGTGTGTGTGTGTGTGTGTGTGTGTGTGTGTGTGTTATAGAATATTCCTTTACTCTGTGTGAAAATGTGTCACTGTGATTGGTTTAAGAAGGAGCTGAATGGTCATTAGCTAGGCGGGAAGAGGTTAGGTGGGACTTCCGGGGACAGAGAGCTCTGGGAAGAAGAAAGATGGGGTCACCAGAGGACAGGGAGAGTGCAAGATGGATGAGAGGCACCCACAAGGCAAAATGTAGATTAACATAAATGAATTAATTTAAGTTATAAGAGCTAGTGGGACAAGCCTAAGCTATAGGCTGAGCTTTCATAATTAATAATAAGTCTCTGTGTCATTTTGTGAGCTGGTGGCTCAAATAAAAATTCATGTACATATCGCTTCCACTGTGGGGGCACATATTTCCACATAGGACCTGAAAAAGCTTAAAAAAAAAAGTTCCAAAGACACAAACAGAGCCCCAGATGCAGCTTACTAGTTCTGCAGTCTCTCAGGCAGGCCATACTGTAAAGAGATGGGTCTTCCACCTACTGCCTATGGGCTTGAACTGCCAGTGAACAGTGAGTTAAGCTGCCCGATGGGTTTAAGGTTTGACTCATGCAGTCAGAGAATTCTACAGGTGCCCAGTAAATCAAGGTCCAGACATGAAAAGGGAAAAAAGTATAGACAGTCATTAAAAATAGTTTAAAAATAATAAAGTCTTTAAAGAAAGAGTAAAGTAATATAGAAAAAAAAATAAGCCACATAAGGATGGGAAATATCACATCACAGGGAGTTTGGATCTTATATGGTGTTTTGTTAATTTTGAATTTTTTTTTTTCTGGAGCTGAGGACCGAATTCAGGGCCTTGTGCTTGCTAGGCAAGCACTCTACCACTGAGCTAAATCCCCAACCCCTTGAATTTTTTAAATGCTAATAAACAGAGATCAACAGCTGCTGAGAGACATTGAATTGTGGAAGGGACTACTGAACTAAACCAGCCTAGATACTTTATGGATGTCTTGGCTTCAGAATGGAAGTTCAGAATGAAAAAAATGTGTTGCATTGGGGGAGAGGTTGTGCTTTTGTTTCCCCAGAAAATGAAAAGCTGTGGATTCCTTCAAAATTGATAGAGATCAGATTTGACCAAGGGAGGCTTCCTGAGGATCTTGGCTACAGACTTGAGAGAGGAAGCCAAGAAAGACTACAGGACAGGTAACGTGTAAGCTGAATCCTCTGCATGAGAACAGGTTGGAGAGGAGATGAGACATGGTAAATCTTGTTGGCTACAAGTCCTCATGACGTATTATTACATGTCATCCTTTCATATAGCATGGATAGAGATTTATATTACAGTTTGGTTATGCAGTCCAAATGGACTTATAAAGTTGACAGATGCCTTTTACCTGTTCACACAGAATAAAAACATCTTCTTTAGCTGACTTGTGCATGCCACACATTCCATACTTGTGTTAATGCAAATATGTATGTTACCTTTGAAAGTTTATGTGTTTTCAGAGCAAGGGAACCAGACACCAATGAAAACAGGTGGCCCAGGTGATCCAGCCTCTCAGAACACCTCTGTTTCAGTTTCCTCAGAGTTCTGCATCCAGAACAACTTTCAAGGCTGCTAGCTGAGATGGCCCAGCCTCACAGACTATTCTAGCCAGGACTGCAGATAAGCCTTATGCTTTTCCATTGCACAGAGACCGAACAGCAAATATCATGGCTAGCTCTCCCAAGACTTGACCATTATCCTGATTTTCTCAGGGTCCTCCAAAGATGCCATCGTCCCCAGACAACATGAAGCAGTATAGAGAGAACATGATGCCCACATTCCCAGGAGGTGGATAGTTTTTGGTTGTTCATTGGGTTATGCATGTTTGTCATCATTTAGAGGGGTTGATTATAGGGAAAAGGCTAAACAAAGGAGATTAGATCCAGGGATCTCTTTCTTTTTTTGTTTTTTTTTTTTTTGGTCTTTCGAGACAGGGTTTCTCTGCGTAGCTTTGCGCCTTTCCTGGAGCTCACTTGGTAGCTCACAGAGATCTGCCTGCCTCTGCCTCCCGAGTGCTGGGATTAAAGGTGTGCGCCACCAACGCCCGGCCCAGGGATCTCTTTCTGAAGGGAAAAAGGGAGGATATAGTATAGAAATGATGGGATAAAAGAGTGAACTGTTGAGTCTGCTTTTAAACAACCACTAGTCTCAAATATTTTACATTAGTATGGATTTTTATATATTGATACAAATTTAGGGTTATTTTTGTTATACTGTATATGTTTCTATTCTTATTTAAGATATTGTACCTATGCAGCTCATTTAAAAATGTAATATAAAGTTTTAGTCCTTGAAAGCTATTTAGGATAATAAAGAAATACAGGTGAATAGTCATCTATAACAACCAAACCTATAGCCATGTTAAGCATGTTTTTAAGGTCATACAAAAATATATTTTAGATAGATAGGTGATCTTCAAACATTTCAAAGACCTACAGATTATGGCATTTAAAATGTTTGCATATCATAAGACTTTTCATAACAGTAAGACATGTTTGCTTCCAATTTACTTCAAAAAAGGATGATGGGTATCAAAGAACCTCCATATGGAGTTTGCTTTCTTTGTGGCAAAAGCTAGCCACTGGAAAGAAACTGCCCTTGCCTCAACTGCTGATAATATGCTGTCCAAATTGGACAAGCAGGACACAAAAGAAGGCAACTGTCAAGTTTTGTCAAGACAGGGTAGGACAATTCTTCAAAATTCTGGCTTCATAGAAATGTCTGTCTGATATTCTAGACCTGTGGGCCAAAGATGGATGGATGCCCCAACATTTCAGAAGAACCTTGGGTGACTGTCCAGGCAGCCAGCTGTTTCTGTCATTTCTCACATTCTTTGGAAGTCACTTGCTTGCACTTCCTGCTTACTCAGGTAATATTATATCCTTCTCAGGTCTTTGATGGGGTTGAAGACTAGATAGATATAGTTATGGTTTTCCTTAGTCATGATAGAAAATTAGGTACAAAACTTTGTACTCATCAAGATAGACTAGATAACAGAGTATTTTTTTCTGAATTTGCCAAGTACAAACAGACTGGACATTGTGGATATAATTCTCATCTGATAATTTTCTTATTGTTTATAGTTTTATAATATTGGTGTTTAAACCTTTCCTTTTTATTTAGACAAAAAGGGGGAAATGCTGTGGAATATTCCTTTACTCTGTGTGAAGATCTGTCACTGTCATGGGTTTAATAAAGAGCTGAATGGTCATTAGCTAGGCAGGAGGAAGTTAGGTAGGATTTCTGGGGACAGAGAGCTCTGGGAAGAAGAAAGATGGGGTTGCCAGAGGACGGGAAGAGGAAACAGGAGGGGCAAGATGAAAGAAAGGTAAAAACACACAAGGCAAAATGTAGATTAATATAAATGGGTTAATTTAAGATATAAGAGCTAGTGGGACAAGCCTAAATTATAGGCTGAGCTTTCATAATTAATAAGTTTCTGTGGGTTTTTTGTTGTTGTTATTGGTTTTTTGTTTGTTTTTGTTTTTGTTTTTGTTTTTGTTTTTGTTTTTGTTTCCGAGACAGGATTTCTCTGTGTAGCTTTGTGCCTTTCCTGGATCTTGCTCTGTAGACCAGGCTGGCCTTGAACTCACAAAGATCCTCCTGCCTCTGCCTCCCAAGTGCTGGGATTAAAAGCGTGCGCCACTACTGCCCAGCTTGTTTTTGTTTTTTTGAGACAGGGTTTCTCTGTGTAGCTTTGGTGGCTGTCCTGGATCTCACTCTGTAGCCCAGGCTGACCTCAAACTCACAGAGATCTGCCTGGCTCTGCCTCCCAAGTGCAAGGATAAAAGGCATGCACCACCACCTAGCTTCTGTGTTGTTTTTATGAGCTGGCAGCCCAAATAAAAATCCATTTACATGTATATGTGTGTGTTTTCATGTGCCCATGTGCACTGTGTGACAGTCAGTCTCTTGCCAGCTCTGCTATAAATAGCATCTCTCATATGGGCTGTGACAATAACAATTACCCCAGGTTACTTCTCAGGGACCTGAAGATCACTCTTGTAAAGTCCACTGACCCTTGACTTGGGCATTCACAGGTGTCTGAGGGGTGACATTTTAACTTCACAGGGCCCCAAACTCTACCCTTGGGATATGCTGACGCTGCTATTTTCTAAACAGGGGTCCTGTAAAGAGCTGTGGAGGATGCATGCACAGAGCACAGGGTATCCCTAGTCACCTTTGCCCACACCTTCAATTCCCAGCTTCTCAATTCTATGCACACACGAGGGCTTATTCTGGGGGAAGCATTGGAAAGCTGGGTCTTATGCTTCCATGCTTGGCTGCCTGGCCAACAAAATCTTGCAAAACCTGTTTCAGTTACTAGAATACTGCACAGTAGACAAAATTAGCCTGGCTCAAGCGGCATTGTCATGGGGGACGCATTGTTCATCTGGGGCAATTCTCCAGAAGCAAGCACAACTGTGTTTCCACCTGAGAACATAATTTTTTTTTATTTTTTATTTTTTTATTTTTTTTTCCGGAGCTGAGGACCGAACCCAGGGCCTTGTGCTTGCTAGGCAAGTGCTCTACCACTCTAAATCCCCAACCCGAACTTTTTATTTTTATCTTATTTATTCATTAAAGATTTTTTATGCTGTGTGTCTAACATGTGCAGGTATGTATGCTTGGACCCATGCAAGTGTCTTCCTCCACAGGGTTTCTCACTGAACCTGGAGTTTGATGTTTTCAGCCAGACTGGTGGTCACTGAATCCAGTGAGCCTCCTGTCCCCATGCCCTGTAGCACGGGGTTTACAGTTTGCATGTAGTTATGTATGGTTTTGTCTACACAGTTGCTGGGGATTTGAACTTGGGTCCTCAGGCTCGCACAGCAAGTTCTCTTCCTCACTGTGCCATCTCACCCTCCCCAGAAAGAACTTTTTACAAGAAAAAAATAAAGCCTGTGAATAAGGTTGAGGTGTGGCTTGGTGATAGAGCCCAACATGTGTAAATCCCTGAGCTCCATTCCCAGCACCTAAAAAAAAATAACAATAAAACCTTTACACAGACTCCACAGTCAATTTTGTACCACATGGGTTTAACACAAATTTACCAAAAAGTCTCTGGTGTTCAGAGCTTCAGAATGGTGCACAAATGGTCTCACATCACATATCTACAGTGGAGGACGCAGAGACTTGGAACAACGGCGTGTCCATCACAACGTCACACGCGTGCTCTGTCTCCATCTGCAATCGCAGGTGCTGGGAGGTGGGGAGAAGAATAGACCCCCACCTTTCTCTTGGAAAGCTGATGTTTTGCACAAAACTAACAGTCCCAGAGGGTAAGGACCCGACATGCCAACACAGATGAATGATGGCTGCACTGTGCCAGTAGTGCATGAAGAAGAATGGGGTACCAATGCTGCAACCCGGATGAAATTCTCGAAAGAAGCCAGACAGAGCAGCCTACATACTGGAAAATTCCAGTTATAGAAACATCCAGAATAGGCAGGCGGAGTGACCCACTCCCGACAGCACTCAGGAGGCAGGCAGGAGAATCAAGAATCATAAACCAGCCCAGGCCGCACAGTGGCACCTTTGTCTGAAGAGGGAGGGTGTTGGGGTGGCTCAGTGCTAGAGCACTTACTGACCTGCTCATGACTCGGGGTTCTGCTCCAGCTCAACACCCAGCCAACCGGTGGTTGCCAGTGTGTGGAGGAAACGGGGGAGACCTGGCAAACGCGGTGGTGAGCCAGCCATGAGCTTGCCGGTGGTGCCAGCTGGATTCTGAGCACACTCAACACTTTGTTTTTATGGTGCTGGCAATCTAACCTGGAAGCTGGCACCACTGAGCACAGTCAGCTGCTTCTGACGTGTGCATTGTAAGTGGACGAATTATGAGACGTGAATTCTGTCAGTGGGATGGCTAAGTTCTTTCTAATAAATAAACGTTCTTGGAGTAGGGCACTGGGCTGTCGTTGTTGTTTTGTTTTTTTCTTGTTTGGTTTTTTGTTTTGTTTTGTTTTGTAACTCGAATTCTAAATTGGTCTTTTAATAAAAAAAAATTCGGAGCCAGATATTGGGGTAAATGCTGAAAGATCAGAGAGACAAAAAGAACAAGCCACAGCTGAGTCTCACCTCGCCAACTCCACGAATCCTCTGACTCAATGTCTCTGAGTCCTCAGCCAAAAGCTCTCCAGCCAAAAAGTCTTTAGTTCCTGTCTCCTCATGCCTTATATACCTTTCTCCGCCCAGCCATCACTTCTTTCCTAGTGCTGGGATTCATGCGTGTTTCCCAAATACTGGGATTAAAGGTGTGAGGTCTCAAGTGCCAGGATTAAAGGTGCGTGACTCCTAAGTATTGGGATTAAAGGTGTGTGCCACCACTGCCTGGCATCTATGTTTAATCTGGTGGCTTGTTCTGTTCTCTAATTTTCAGGCAAATTTTATTAGGGTACACAATATATCACCACATGTTTTGTTTTGTTTTTCGAGACAGAGTTTCTTTGTGTAGCCTTGGCTATCCTAGAACTAACTCTATAGACCAGGCTAGCCTCAGACTCATAGAAATATGCCTGCCTCTGCCTCCTAAATGCTGGGATTAAAGGCGTGTGCTACCACCCAGCTAGGCTTCTTCTTCTTCTTTTTTTTTTTTTGGAGCTGAGGACCGAACCCAGGGCCTTGCGCTTGCTAGGCAAGCGCTCCACCACTGAGCTAAATCCCCAACCCCTAGGCTTCTTTTTTTAATACCTCAATCTTTTTGTAAACTTGTACTATTTATTGATTGATTTCTTTGTTAAATCTCTCTCTCTGTCTTCCTGTTGACCTTGAGGAAAACGCAGATGTGTTGATAGAGGTTGGTAAGTGTAAAACTTGCAGGTAGACTATGGTCAGGCTGGTGATCCTGAAACAGCTCTTTGCTGTTCAGTCACTGACCATTTCTTGCTGGAGGTCAGTTATTATTTTGTTCTATTGAATCTTTCTACTGATTTTGTGAGGCCCACCCACATTGTGCAGCACAATCTCCAGTTTTAAATGTTCATGAGACCCAAGCATAGCCTCACAGAAACATCCAGAATAATGATGATCATATATTTGCATACCATAGTTTCACCCATTTGACACACAAAATTAGCCTTGGAAGATTCTCTCGCTGACTTTGAAACTCCTCTTCCTTGACAGGAGGCTTCCTGCCTCCACCTCCTCCCGGACTTCAGCCTTTCCGAACTCTGCTCTGGCCAGCCCAGCCCCTCTGCTCCTCTTGGAGGGCGTGTTCTGAATGGTCTAGCTGCTTCTTTGAAGGGCACACAGGGCCACTTGTGCAGTTTCTGGCCCCGCCTCTTTCCCTGCTTCCTTCACTCACATAGCTTTCCCACCTAGCTTCCTCCTGTAACTCCACCCCAGAGCTCAGAACAGAAGGGAAGGCTTCCTGCCCTCCTGTGGCATTGCTCAGCCTCCCAGTTCTTCTCACCCTCTCTCTCTCCCTGCTTGCCTGCTGCCTTGGTCTATTTTCTGTTGCCGTCACAAAATATCTGAAGCTGTGTAACTTATAAAAAAAAATAGAAGTTTATTTAGCTCACGGTTCTGGAGGCTGAGAATTCCAAGAACATGGTGCTGACTTGTATTTGGCATCTGGCAAGGGTCTTCTTGCTGTGTTGTAAATCGGTGGAGCCAGAGCAAGCTTTCTGGAGAGAGCTTGCACTTACAACATAACCACCCTTCATAGTCCATTAATCCATTAGTCCAATGGAAGGGACGATTTTTTTTTTCCACCCTCCAAAGGCTCTTTCTCCAAGTACCATTAACATATGAGAATGAGGATCAAGTTTCTAACATGTAAATTGCAAGGAATGGGAGGTCAGAGGACAGAGGGCCAGGGCACCCCAGGAGATGCTCACCTTTTACGCCCAGTGCATTAAGAGTGGTCTCTAACCAGAGCAGTGGTGCAACCTGTAACCTCGGCGCTCAAGAAGCTGCAGCCAGAGGATTGTGTTTGAGGTTAGCCTTGGCTACACACATAGTAAGAACCTATCTCAAAAGCACAAAAAGGAAGACAAACAAGCAAAACTCCCTAACCTTCTCCCTTTAATTTCCTGTCTCCTGTCTCCAGGGCGGAGGTCCTTTCCGGAATGTGCAGGTTACTTTGTGAGTGGGTGCCTCTTAGATCTTGCTGGCTGTAGCTCCTTCCCTTCACTCACACCGGGAGCTGTGTTGGGGCCAGGAAAGTTGCCAGGAAACCAGAAGCCAAATAGAGGAGAAGAAAGGACTAGAGGCCCTGAGGGCATGAACAGGTGGCCCAGCAGTCAGTGGTCCACTGTAGGAGCAGATCACACAGGACCTCCATGCCATGGTAAGACTGGGGCACGTCTGGAAGGCTTGGCAGCTGGGAGTCCCACTGCGAGTTATTCTCGTTGCATTTGGAGCTGATGGATGGCGTATTGGCCCCGGCAGGGATGCACTGGGTTTGTTTGAGACAGCACGGCGCTGAGGATGCGGACAGCTGGTCATGGCTGGACCGCTGCTGCTGTCTTGGAGGCTGCCTGATGCATACCAAGTTCAGCAGCATTTATTGTTGCTGGGGAAAGGGCTCACGCCTCTCTCCATTAACAGGGTCTACAGATGTGGCCAAACGTCCCCGGATGGATAAGGACAAAATTACTCTAGTTGAGAGGAACATTGCACTGGCGTCCCACGAAGGCTTCCCTACGGTAACCCCTGGGCCTGTGGTGGGTCCGGAGGCAGCCAGCCAGCTGTGCATTTGGGAGAGCAAATGTCCCGAGGCAGGAGGGACAGGTTGCCGCAGATGCCGGGAGACAACCTTGGGAGCCCTGGCTTTCGAGCTGGGGTGAGGGACTGGTTCTCCCCAGTTGCTGAAGAAAGTCGTTGGAGGGTTGTAATCGTGGTAGTGATGGGATTGAGCTGAAGGAAGAGGGTCAGGCGCCATCTTGACTGTGGTGGTGGCTCTGTGGGCAAGCCTCTATATCTGAATCTGTGTTCTTAACTTTGGCGACTGTACGACAGTTGTTTATAAAAATGCAAGAAGCTAGCTGGGCGGCGGTGGCACACGACTTTAATCCCAGCACTCGGGAGGCAGAGCCAGGTGGATCTGAGTTCCAGGCCAGCCTGGTCTACAGAGCAAGATCTAGGACAGGCACCAAAATAAAACGGAGAAGCCCTGTCCCCCAAAAAAAAGAAAAAAAAAATGCTGAAGCTGAATGTTACGCAGAATCAGGGTTGTGTCAGCAGAGGATTGGCGGTAGAGGGGCAGAGAGGGTGTTGTGGGGTGGTGGGGTGCTGACGTGGCCCCGTCACAGACTCTTGAGAGGCAAACAGTTGGGACTGACAATGCTGTATAAGGGCCAGGGCTGGGCTGTGCAAGTGGCCTGCTGAGATTGTCATCCCAGGTAGTTCCAACTCCAAAGCCTCATTAGCCAAGAACCAGGAAGGCCAGGAACGGCTATGGCAAGAGCTCTTCCCTGGCCTGCTTCATCACTCTGGACACACAGGGTTGCACATAAGAGCTTTTATTTACTTTTCAAGATTTATTCTTTTTTTTGTTTGTTTGTTTTTGTTTTTGCTTTTAGCTTTTGTGTCATTTTATTTAAAGAAAAAAATGTGACAAATTCAAAACTAAAGGAAAAACATAGATTTTAGTCTTTCTTAATTATTTAAAAATTGAGTAGTGGTACTTGCTTGTAGTCTCAGAACTTTGGAGGTCAAGGCAGGGGGATCAAAAAATATGGAACGCTTCACGAATTTGCGTGTCATCCTTGCGCAGGGGCCATGCTAATCTTCTCTGTATCGTTCCAATTTTAGTATATGTGCTGCCGAAGCGAGCACTCAAGATTTATTCTTATTCATGGGTGCGTGTGAATGCTTGCATGTATATATGTGCACCATGTGCTTGCCTGGTGCCCTTAGAGGCCAAAAATGAGTGTCCATTCCCCTGGGACTGTAGTTACAGATGATTGTGAGCTGCCATGCAGGTGTTGGAAACTGAACCTGGGTCCTCTGAAAGAGCAGCCAATTCTCTTAACTACTAAGCATTGCTCCAGCCATACTTAAGAGGTTTCTAAAATTTGATTCACCTCAAAAGTCAGACTCAATTTAAGAATATTTATTTGGGAGCTGAAGAGATGGGTCAGTGGTTAAGAACACTGGTTGCTCTTCCAGAGGTCCCAGCACCCACATGGCAGCTCACAACCGCCTGTAATTCTAGTCCCCTGGGCCCTGACTCCCTCTTCTGGCCTCCTTGGGTACTGCTTGTATGTGGTGTACATGTACACATGCAGGCTAAACACCCATTCATATAAAATTAACATAAAAAGGAAAACATTTATTTTTATTTTCTCTCAGTGCCTTGAGCATGCTAGGCAAGTGATCTGCTTCTCAACTGCACTCCAGCTGGGGTGTGGTGCATGAGTGTGTGTGTGTGGTGTATGAATGTGTGCATTTGGGTGTGTGGGAGGGCTGTGAAGCTCAGAGGTCAATTTTTGGTGTCTCCCTGTTGCCCTCTGTCACTATCTAGTTTCCTTCTTTTATCTAGTATTTTGTGTGTGTGGATGAGGTGGGGAGGGGCACTTGTGTGGAGGTCAGAAGACTGCATGGTGGTCTTGGGTGATTCCTTACACCTTTATGTGATCTCCAAAACTGAACAATTCTGGTCATTAGGTTTTGCAGCAAGGGCTTTTTGTTTGTTTGTTTGTTTTGTTTTGTTTTTTAACCTAATGAGTCATTTTGTCAGCCTCTTTCTCCTTATTTCCAGAGACAGAGTCTCTCACTGAGCCTGGAGCTCACTAATTCTGCTAGACTGGCTGACTGGGCAAGTCCCTGGGATCCCGTCTCTGCCACTCAGTGCTGGGGTTACTGGAGCACACTGCCCCAGCCCACTAATTTTAGGTGAGTACTGGGGAACTGAACTCGGCTCTTCATGCTCACACAGCAAGCACTTTACCCACTAAACCATCTCCTCATTTCCCAGCTTGTACTTTTTAATTGAAATCTTTATTTCTATCTGTAGATCCATATGCAGCTGGAAGAAACAGAGAATCTCAACAACTCTCAAGTTTTACTCGATGGTTACATCTATCACTGTACAATGTCACAACTAGAAGTTGCCACTTAGCTGGTCCGCTGACCTCATCCAGATGTTCACAGGTGTGCGTGTATGTCCCACAGCTGATGTGACCATCTCATCATTTGTGTAGACTGCAGTATCAGCTCAAGCACTCAGGACCCCAAGCATTCCACCACCACCAGGATCTGTCATGGAGCCAGCAGTCGGGCTGCTAGCTGCATGCCAGTACTATGGGAGTAAGGCTGGGCCTGGGGATACACCTTTCAGGAAGCGGCCGACAAAAAGTTGGAGCCTAAGTGATGATGACTCGTAGAACTAATAAAGCTTCGAAACCCTGCGCCTGTGAAATGAGACATGGGACCGGCACACAGGCACTCCTCACAGGCAGGCAGGACTGAGGAGCATGGCTCCTGCCCAAGAGCCCTGGTCCAGTCCTTCTCCAGCCAGCTTCCTTTCATTGGCCCTGGTGGCCCTCCAGGCTCACCTTGCTCTCAGACGCTCTTTGGCCATGTGTGGCTGCTGCATCATGCCATCTAGGTACCTGCTCGGAGGCCAACCATACTTAAAAGGGAGTGTACAGTTTGGTTTTTGTTTTCTTTCTTCTCTTTTATGTCAGGTATCATCAACTTTCCTTTTCAAAAAAGTGAGGTGTTTTTTTTTTGTTTTTTTACGATTTTATTTATTTGTTATGTATACAGTGCTCTGTCTGCATGCATGCCTGCAGACCAGAAGGTGCCAGTTCTTGTTACAGAGGGTTGTGAGCCACTATGTGGTTGCTGGGAATTGAACTCAGGACCTCTGGAAGAACAGCTAGAGCTATTCTTAACTTAACTGCTGTGCTATCTCTCCAGCCCAAGAAGTTAGCTTTTTAAAACAACCAAATTCATTAAAACCTAGGCAACTGGGACTGGAGAAATGACTCAGCAGTTAAGAGCACTGGCTGTTCTTGCAGAGGACCTGGGTTCAACCCCTAACACCCACACAGCGTCTCACAAAGATGCTTGACTCCAGTTCCAGGGGATCCAACAACTCTGAGCCTCCACAGGTACCAGACATGTCTGCACATGGCGAACAAATACACTTACAGGCAAAACACCCATACACAAAATACTAAGTTTAAAAATTCAAGCCAAACCCAAAACCCAGATGACTTTGGGGAACCTCCCAGAGGCCCAAGTACTGCACGCATGGCTACAGGCTGCTCCATCCAGGCCATCTGGATGGGGTTTGTAAGTAATGTTCTCCTTTACTACCCTGAGTGCCCCTTCACATGGCTCTTCCTACCTGTGGACCAGCGCTACCAGCCAGAACAAGGTATCCTGGGTTCAGGCAGGGCTGTAAGCTCAGGGCTGTCAGCCCAAGTCAGCTGCCCTGCAACCTTGCACGTCAGGTTTTTTTTTTTAATTTTAATTTTTATTTTTTTGAGAGGATCTATGTAGCCCTAGCCACCCTGGAACTCTCTATGTAGACCAGGCTGCCCTTACAGAAATCTACCCATCTCTGCCTCCCAGATGGGATTAAAGATGTACGCCACCGTGCCCAGCTACAGTCAACCTCTTAAAGTGAGGGATGTGGGTCCCAAGATTACCCCACTCCAGTGTCCTCGGAGGCTTTTTGAAAGAAGGCAGTGTAACTGCCTACTCAAAGCAGTGCTTTCAGATGAAAACATCAGCAGAATCTAACATCTGCATGCAGCTGAACTTAAAATTTAAGCTTAACCGGGGCTGGGGTGGGTAAAGGGCATGCTGTGCACCCACAAGGACTTGAGGCCAGTTGCCTAGGGCCCATGTAAAAGAGACATGTCTTCTGGGGACAAGGAGTGATGGAGGAACATGTGGGGAGATGCTGGGGGACAATCTGAGAAACACGGCTCTCTACAGCAGTTTCGAGGCTGAGCACCTGCACTCGGGAGTGAGAGCACGTATATACAGTGCTAAGCTTACATGGACAGAATCCCTCATACACAGCAACTCTCCCTCCCACTGACCCTCCTAGATGCTCCCCAGAATCCCATTGGGACCAAAACTCTAGTCATGGTAGGGCCTCTGTGGTTTGTTTGGGTTCTAGCTCTAAGAAGCTAGAACCATAATGTCCCAAATCTAGAAATCGACACCACTACCGTGGAACTTTGCTGAGGATCAGCAGCTGTATATCAGCGGCCTCACTCAGCACCAGCTCCACTAGTCATCAGAGGCACAACCCTATCTTCAGATCACATGCCTACACGTGGTCCGACCTGCCAGGGTCTCATCTGCTTCTGTTGCCTTCCAATGTCAACAAGCACTACGACATATGATGAGGGAGGTTACAGGTGAGCTCAGTGGATGCTTGGGGGTCTGATCTGGTATCTGCGCAATGATCAGCAATGAATTTTGGTTCTGCAGCAAGCAGAGGTGGGAGGGGACTGCTTTGCTGGGGACAAATAAGCAAGGGGAAGTGGCCTTGTGTGAGGAAGGAAGGTCTGTCGTGTTGGGAGGAGAGCCTGCATGGCAGCTCTGGGTGGGTGGAGCTGAGAGCACAGCCAGATGAGTGGGAGCACCTCTACCAGGCCTGAGCACCGTCTAAGTTTAGGCTGACTCCCAAAGGCCACAAGGAGCTTGAGGTCTGTCAGACAGGTCTGTGGGCAGTGATGGCCAAGAATGAGGTTCTGGTAACTGGAAGGGATTCAGAATGGCTCAAGAATGACAAGGGAATAGAGCAATTACAAAGAAAGAGGTAAATATCAAAACCACTGAATTTTTTTTTTAAATCAAACACTTTATTTCCACATAACAAGCGCAAAAAACTCCCAAACACTTTTAACAATACAATTAACGAAGTTATGAAGTCAGTTATATACTACTCAAAGCCCCAAAAGGTCACTCAGCTTAACGTTCCAAATATCTCCACACATGGTTTTTCAAAGCTACCTTTGGTTTTTGGAAAAACCAGTATGGACGTCAATACACACCGAACGCATTGAACATTTGCTTAGGTTACGGTGTCCGCCATTAGCTTACAGCTGGCAAGCTGGAGCGTGATCTGAAGTCATACACTGGAATACAGACACAGTTCTGCCCTGGAGCTCCTGCAGTGAGGAGCAGGGCACGTCGGTGGCATCCCCACTGTGTGAGAGGTATGAGAGGTTAACACTAGGAGGCTGTCAAGTCACTAAGCTTCATGTTCCGAATGGTCCCGCTGAGGCTTGAGATGGGCACAGGTGGTGGGGAAGAGGTGAAGCCACAGAAGAGCTTTGAGCAACAAGATCCCAAAGATGCTCGGGGGAGGAGGGAGCAAGCTACAGCTTCCACTGTTCTCACATTATCTCAGGGTGATTGTGGAGAAGTTCAGGTAAAATGTTCAAATATTTGCTTAGATTTTTAATCTGCTGCTCTATGAGAGAACCCTCATGTGCAGCAACTCTGTAACTTTCATTATAAAAAAGAGCCTACAAATAAATTCACAAAAAAGAGACAATTAATGTTGAGCAGCCAAAAAAGTCATGGTTTATTATCTGAAGATTTCATAATTCAAACACAACCAAACTGTACATTTACAATCACATCCTATTTGTAAACAGTTAAAAGCCACTGACCTCTTTTGCATCTTAGGACACAAACAGTTAGAATCAAGGCAATGAAATGATGGCATATTCTGTACTGTTAAAAGTTTACCCTTGTTTAGTCTCTCTTCTTTGACTAAGCAAGCATTATAATACCATTTGTGGGCAAAGAAACAGGAGCTGGGGAGGAAAGAAATTTTAAAATGGTGTAACTCGTTAGTTTGCAACAACATTTAAAATTTTTTATACAACAAACAACTCTGTAAGCCCAATGTCTTGGTTACAGTATGCATAGTTACTGATCTCGGCTTTAAGGTACAACAGTTAAACATGAACACGGTCACAAGAGAGCAGAGACGTGAGAGCCACTGATGGGGTTACAAAAAGTCACCTAGCGATTATCAGCAAACCATCATCACTCACTAATAAGGGACAGCATCTGAAAGCAGACGGCAACTCCAGCTCAAAGCGGTTTGTTTTCTTTTTTTTTTTCTTTTTCTTTTTTTGGCAGAGAAAATTCTTGAACAGAGCAATACGTAATATCAGTGCTAAAAGTCGGGGTTTTCTTTTTTCCTATAAGAAACTACAAGATTTTTGACGGGGAACTGGTTTCCTGAGAACCATGCTCTTTGATTTAGGACAGGGATAGAAAACAGAAGAACATGGCCAATGCTGCTCTTTTTCCCAGAGATAGAAAGCGTCTTTTAAACCACCCTCCTCTTTTTTTTTTTTTTTTGTCTTTTAAATTTTTTTTAAATGATGGAAGAGTAAACATTTTTTTTTTCTCAAAAAACAAACAAAAAATCTGTAAACAAGAAGGTTCACCGTGGGAACCTTCAAAACAACATGGAAAGCCTGTTCAAAGTGCAGGGCCCGTCCTGGGCAGCAGGCGGGCTGCAGGTCACAGCGGTGGCCACAGTTTCTCAAACTGTAGAGCGAAAATTCTTTAGTTTTACAACATGAAAAAACTGGTGCAATACTTTCATTAAGAATCCTACGTCAGTATCTTAACTTGATCTTCTAAACTCCACGATACCACAGTAAGGTAGGCAACATGAGGCATAGTAGAGAGCGCTCGCCTTAAGAACATCCTTGAGTAAACATTTACACTGGAACAGCTGCCCCCCCCATATTGCCGATTAGACGGAGAGAACATCACTCAGTGCAAAGGTAAAAGCTCATACATCAGCCCAAAAAACGGTTTTGCAAAAAAATACAAATAAAAATAAAAGGTGGGGTTGGGGGTGGAAATGAAGGAAAGAAGGAATCCGAAGGCTAAACATGATGAATACACAAGTGAGCTCATTCCACACGGTTAGCTGTATGGCGCTATTTGGGAGTGTAAATAGATAGATACCCTTTCACATTATAATATTGGCCTGCATGATTCAAGTATTCAAACTGATATGTTCTGGGGAAAACAAAGTGGAAAATGTGCAGAAAAATAGCTGTTCCCACAGGTGGCCCTGGCTGCAGGCGGCGAGCCCAACTTAGTGCTCCTTTCCTTCTTATCTTGAGGTCACAGTTTGCGTCTATACCTATGCGGTTACATGGACTCTCCACCCCCACCCAGGTGGTCAACAGAAAGAAAAGCATTAATGGGGGATGGGCTGCTAATTCCCCGGGGGTCGCTGCTGCTTGGGGGACCCCACAGGCTTGTGGAATAATGTGGGGTCCCCCAGAGGGAAGTGCCGTGAAGGTCTCCACAGTTAGTTCCCGACAGCCCAGCACCATTCCAGTGATTGAGATCGGTCCGGCTGGAGAATGAGTGGGAACAGTCGAGGGAGCCCAGCCGGCTCTGGCTGGACCCGAGAGACTGCCAGCCAGGAGAAGGGGTCAGAGACTGACTTTGTGCAAAGAAGCGACTGATCTCCTCTTCACTGGCAAACTCAGCGAGAATAGTAGTGTTCCCCAGCACACACCTAGAGTAGAGGGCACAACATGAGAAGGTCGTCTGGCTGCTGCATGGCTTCACAAGCTCAATTAGCAGTGGGGTCTGCTCTGAGGAAAAACCAAGGAGGCACAGAAGGAGCCTGGACTGCCCTACGCCCACAGTGAGCATCCCACAAAGAGTCATGGGGTGTCTAGACCAGGTCTGTTTCCTGCAGGCAACACAAGCAGTTCTCCACTTAAGAGATTTTATTTTCATTTATCTGGGGGTTTTGTATTTCCTGGACTGGCCTCCAACTCCTGGGCTCAGATGACCCCTCCTCCTAAGGCTCTCCAGGGCCACCAGGTCTCTACAGGGGTCCTGGGCTGGGCTTCTCTTCATGGCTCCCCAGACCTTCCCCAACAGGAGTCTTGGGCAACTTACATGTGCAGAGACTTTTGTGCCTTCACTACCTCTTCTTTTGAACTGTAACGGACCAGAGCATTTCCATGTGGGAGGTTCAGATGGAATGTAATCAGTGGGCCATGCTGCATGCACAGGGTGCGCAGAGTTGAGCCATCAATCTAGACAGAGCAGGCTGAGGTTAGGGGCTCCATCGTAAGGGTCATCAGGAGGTACCGCTGGTCCTTCTCATGCCAGGTTCAGTATCCCTTTCTTATGTCCCCTGGGCCTAGAGCTATGTGATGAGCCACCACACATGGTGTGGTTTCGTGTGCCCCCCCCCCCCCCCCCCCACCCCTCCAGAACAGAACCTGAAGGCACTGCTCTCTAGGGGAGTGAGAGGTAGCCCAGGGGCTAAGAAAATGCTCAGACATAAAAGGGCAGGCCAAGGTTTTGGAGGTGCAGCACAATCCCACAGACACATGCCTGCAAACCCCGGGCCAGCACTACAGTCCGCACTGGGTGAGATGGAGGCATCTGCGTTTCTGTGGCTCCCCTCAATATAACAGCACGAGGACCACTGGACCAGACCCAAGGCAACTGAGTATCCTCCTCCTCTGCCCAGCCTTGAGGACCACTGATAGGCCTGTCTTGGAACAGCAAAGTGTTCCCATGCTCCCTTGCTCACCGTGCACATGAATTAGGCACCTTCTCACCTGAGGTGTGAGGTTTTTCAAAACAAGCCAATTCGTTATTCTCCCTGAGCTGCTCTCACCCCAGCTGGAACCTACACAAAGAGAAAGGACAGTCAGCGTTCTATCACTGTCACCTGAGGGACTGTAGGACAAACACAGCCCAGTCAAATGACTGTGAATTCCGGTCCTCAGGAATCAAGACTCCATCTCTTTTGCCGACTTTCCCCTAGTGTAACAAACAGGCGTGGGATATCAGTTCACTCCAGCCTGGACCAGGCACCGACCCCTGCTGCAGGTGGCTCTCTTTGGGAGGCAGATAAGCCACAACGCTCCACCTCTCCGGCATCATTTCTTCTAAATGTTGCTCCTAGGGGCAGGCCTCAGGGAAGCTTCCCTGCATGTACCCTAAGATGTGAAGTGAAGCTTTAGGGGACTGAACCGTTTGCATCACCCAGACATCCTTTGATTTTGTCGGGGCTACCATGTGCGTCCCCCATCTAGCCTTCCTGCATGGCCCCATGGCAATCACTTCTCTTCTATCAAGAACCACCTACCTGCCCCTGTGACTACTTACAGGTATTTCACAATTATGGCACTGTAGTTTTCCTGGGATAATCTGACCTATGTCTGTTTGAGCTTAAGGATCAATAGCACCCCCGTCCACTCTCAAATGTCTGCTTAAACAGTAAACTTCATGGTCATTCCTGGGATAGGCCAAGCACTACCCAAACAAGGCTCTCCAAGGCTCAGCTGGGCTGCCCTCCATATGGTCTCTCCAACAGGCTTGCAGCCTGCCGTGAGCAGGAAACCAACAGACTTTTAATAAGATGCCTTCCCAAGAACTTCTAAAGATGACGACGACCCTACTAACACGACTGTTGACTGAAGTATCTTGGGTAAGCAAGCCTTCTTACTTATTTAGACAGGATCTCATGCACAGATGAGATCAACTTCCTCATACTTACGGTTCCTACTCTTACTCCCCTTGTGCTAAGATCTCAGGCGTGCACCACCACACAAGTTTGGGTAAACATCTTAAGGAAACCAGTCAAGACTCCTCAAGACAAGAAAATTGTAAAATGTGGCAATGAACTAGGAATCCTGATCAAGCTCACCCCACCTCTGCAGAGTGTGACCTCCCAGCTGACAGTGCTGGCCATGTTAAACGGAATAGCTGGCACCAGTCAGCCAGCTCTCAGCAAACAGCCTGTAATCAAGCACACAGCTACTGTGTCCTACCTGGGGTGTATCTGGCATCAGAATTTCCCCATCCTCCACCTACACGAAGGGGAGAATTATCCCACGTAGACAAGGGTGGCTTCTGACCAGTCAGCCCCGGAGGTGGGCGGGATGGAGCAGTGATGTTTTTAGGTGGTAAAGGGACTTTCCACAGCTCATGAGCCAGAGAGGTGTTTGTAACTGAACCAGGAGACCACGTCAATTTGGAATCACTATTTCTGGCTATTAAAAGGAGAAAGGGGAAAAAAGAAAATAAGAAAAATTGAATAAGGTGGAATAATGTCAGAAAAAGAAAATTTATACAATAACACCCACTGTCCCATGAAAGGTGAGTCAAATAAATGGAAACTATAAAAAACAAAACAAAACAAAACAACCTAAATGCAACTAAAGGCCTAAAGGAAAAAAACCAAAAGCCCAAAGGCAGCGACTCCTCCCTCAGGACCTATCGCCCTCTTCTGTTACTGTCTCAAGACTGCAAGCACAGAACTGCTCTCTGAGACCACAACACAGACTATAGGAGTCCATACCTGCGGACTCCTAGGCCAACTGGGTACTCAAGAGGGATGAGGCAGTAGATATATTTTACGTTCATCATTTCCTCATGAGAGAAGAAAAGCTATAGCAGTTACCCCAATTCAGGAAGGTGAACTGGCAAGCGCTCACTGGCTGCTTGTGGGGTGCTAGGTTGTGCATGTCCTACCCTGACAACAGAGCCAAGATCAGAAAGGTAAATGATCTGCATAGCTAGGATGCAAATGTAGGCCTTTTCTAGCTTAAAAACAGGGGAAGGAGAAGGGGCAATGGATTCTTGCCCACTCTTGCTGGCTCAGAGCAGTGCTAAGGGGGTGGGGGTGCAGCGACGGAGCAGAGATAACTGTGCCAAAACAACACTAAAAGACAGGGGGAGAGAAAGGAGTGGGAAACTCTTCATCAACTGTTGAGCATTCACCCGAGTTATTACGAAGTGCATGGCCATTAGGCCAAGGCTCCTCCAAGCATGGCTGCAGGAAGCCTGACCACAGCATAGTTTACTTGAGTAGCAACAGATGCATACTGAAAACCCAGGGCCACAGCCATCTAGCTCAATGCAGAGGCCTAACTGTCCAGGGCACACTCATTCTGGCAGTTTATAAATTCCTATTTTCTGCATTTTGCACAATTATCAGTCTGTGAAGGATTAAAAATTAAATAAATGAAGCAGATGCTTTGGATTACGCTGTACTTTATCACAGAGATGTATGGCAGACATAAAGTGTTTTATATGACTGCCGAACAGCAAATTTAAAAGGGGAAAAATGATGTTTGCAACACTTCCCTTGGATCACAAACAACCTCCAGCCCCCTGAAAAGACAACAGAGGAAAAGCAACAACCAGGCTGCTCCTGAGAGGCCCACCTGAAGTGCTTTGTGCTGTACTGCTGAGGGGAACATTGTAGTTGGAGGCACGAATGGATGACCAGGCACTAGTTGAAGGCAGCGTGGTGTTCAAGGATGAGGATGACCCTGCAGAAGAGAGTCCATTTAGTTACCAGAGCAGGACACGGTGTCTGGGAAGTTGCAGGGTCACAGCATGTCCCAAGATAGTAGCCAAGAAGACATGGATTAAGGATGGGGCCCAAGACAGCAGCTTCCTTCCTGATGACTGTTTCTGTCCTGGCTCAAAACAGGATTTCCTTCTTGCTCCCCAGGAATGGAACAATGGCCAGGAGATCCAAGCTCTCCTTTCAGCACTGGGCACTGAAGAGCTCTTCTTGCTGCTCCTAGCTCCTAACTCTGAACACCAATGACTTTCTACTGGCGAGGCAGGCCACCAAAGCACCCTGTCCCACATGACCTAAAAGCCAGGCCTTCAGCCTTCTCCACACCTGGGCTCTGTAGTCTTCCTTCCCATGGCCAACACATCCCCTTCCTCCAGTTTAGCTCTAAACCTGACCATCACCTGGTCACTAACTAGGACAGTCCCCGACTAACCTCCCCAGCATTCATTCCACACCCCATTTCCATACACGGACCCTTCAACTCTAAACTTGTAGTGGTGGCTCTTCCTTTAATACTAAATTTAATCTTCCCTCTCAACTTTCGAACATTCTATCCACCAAGAAGCAGTTTCTATAAACAATGAATCCTTCTGTGACTCCCTTTAAGCCTAGCCTTGCGCTTCACCACCATTTGCTGAACTGGCTCTCACTACCTCTCCACAGCTGTCTGGGAGATTCTGCTGTTTCAGAATAACAGGATTCTTCACTTAGCACTATCATGTGGCAAACACTTGCTACCTTAATAAACTACATATTAGTATAAACTGTTGGCTCTTTTACATTTTCTTTGTAAATTACTAAAAGGGACAGAAAGGAGAATACATTACAAGTTTTCAATTATTTTAGTGTTTCAGTAATTCATTTCATTAATTTTTCTTCTAGTGCAAAATAATGGACAAAATATCCACATATGCCTAAGGTGAAAAACAGTCCCGTGGTAGTTACAGGGTAATTTCACCTAATAGCCCTTTAGACAATACATATGAGTTTCACTCTTTGAAGCCTTGAAAGCCCAAGCTGTTTCTCCTGAGGAAAGCATGTCAACACTGTTGAGTATAAATTAACTGTACACTTGGCAGTTGCTGACAGCATTATCAGAAAGTAATGTTTGCAGGTCCTTGGTGTTCACTTAGTCAAGCAAGAACTCCTCCTCATCTTACAAGTGGCCACAGTTAATTGCGTTTTTATGTCCCAATTCCCATGGATGTGAGGAATGGAAGGAACCCCAGTTAAAGTCTCACCAGCCACCTCGAGACCTTCTTAGCCCATGCTGTTGCACAATATGCTGACACCAACTCATGCCCCTACGTACCACTGTTCCTGTCCCTGAGGTGATCAACTTCCCGCACAGTATTAATCGAAAGACTGTTAATCACACTGCCAGGAGTGACGTAAGGGTCAGTTTCAGGGTCAATGTTTGGATAACCTTTCCATGGTTCACCAGGGCGAAATTCTGCAAATGGAAATTCAAAATTAGTGCATGGCTTTAAAATCCAAACTAAATATCCAAACATTCATTCCTAAATCCTATGTGACACCTTCTAAAAGGCCAGGCTGGTAACAGGATTATATATATACCCCTATATAAACTTGCTTATTTATACAAGAGAAATCATTTCTCTAAGTTTCTATCTTTACAGCATTACAGCAACTCAGGCAGGACAGAGATGCATTTCCAGTGAGCCTCAGTGTCCAGTGACTCCTCTGACACAGCCAGACAGCAACCACTGTCTAGGGGTTTGTATGAGACTCTCACTACTTGGAGCAGAGAAAGCAGAACATGCAGATGATGACCTGACTTCATGCTTGCCTTTTAGTCCGATCACATGACCAGGTTAAACCACTGGGGAGGCCAGACATCACGGAAAGGCTATGAGCATCTTACCTGGTGGCCAGTTAACACTGCTAGAGCCGTTAGGCGATTTGGCACGTGGCCAGCCATCTCCTATTGAACCTGGAGGACTGGCTGGTGAAGTACTGCTATTCATAAAGTCATAGGGAACAAATGGAGATTCTTCCAGCCTAAAACCACTTGAAATAGCACCTACAAAGAAGAACACGATGGTGAAATGCAAGCAAGCTACACCATTAGTCACTTCTTAATTTCTCCAATGTAGGAAAGCTTCTCATTAGGAATGTAGGTGCCAAACCGTCCAGTTTATTATGTGAAGATGCAAGAAAAGAGGAGCACTCTGTGCTCCGTGAGAGTCAGTGCGGTGGGATTTGAACTCATAACATGAAGAGTGGGTGGAAAGAACCACAGTGGCTCCAGGGTTCTTCCTAGTGTTTCCTTTCTTCCTGTGTGCCCCTCTGCTTATGACTTCATTCTGATAAAGACAAAATCTTTCTCCTGCCCTGGCAACAAAAGTAGCTACCACAGCTAGTTAATCTCTCATTCTATTGGGCATGATAAATTTAATTCAGTAGCTATATACATCCCGACTGGCTTTGAAAATTATAAATTTATAAATTCAAGTTCCAGTTGCTTTTGGGATACTATCATACAAGGACACCAACGTACAGTATGGCTTGTCAAGGAAGGGAATGGCTCAGTTGCCTTGAGCCTACTGGCTATGGGTGAGATAGGACACACAGAATGCAAGCCCAGTGCCACTTTGAGATCTTTGGCAGCAATTAATGATGCAGCTCACACACGATTGAGCCTGTATGATAATGAGTATTCAGAGACGGGTAATGCCTGGGGGGGCACTCACCAACCTAAGACAGAGCACCTGTGTGGCCTGGGCAGGCGTCTCCATGACAGGTAAGGTGACCTGCTGACGTCCCACGCAACCCAAGTCAGAAGCTCATTTTTTGATAAAAAGGGGACCTATAGGTCCCTGGCCCCCATTTTGGGTAACTGTTGCCTTGCTTGCGGACCTTGACCTTGATATTCTCCCTATGCTAATTCCCTGCCAGGTTCTACCCTCCTGAATGCTTAAGGGAAGTTCCTTGCCTGGTACCCTGAATAATGGGCGTTAACAGATTAGAAACAAGATTGTAAAACATCAGTAGCGAACTTCTGCCCTATGGGGTCCTCCCATTGTGCTGTAAGCCTGTATTTAAGACCTCCTCCCCCCTTCAATAAATGACATTCAGCATTTAAAATCAATATATATATAATATATATATGTTACATATAATTGAATGAATACTGTGAATGTAATCTAAGAATACCACAAATGTGATTAATATCATGAGTGTAATTTAAAAAATAAATAAATAAAGTAAAAAAAAAATCTTTCTCCTGAGTGCTAGACCTCTATCTCTACTGATTTTAAGTTTTTGGTGTGTGTGTGTGTGTGTGTGTGTTTATGGAGGCCAGGAGAGTGTGTCTGACTTCCTGGGTCTATGAGTTGTCCAGCACGGTGCTGTAAACTAGACTGAGGTCCTCTTCATCATATGGAAAATGTGCTGTCTCTCCAGCCCCACCTCATTATGGTCTACAAGTTTTACACCATATCTACTCCTCTGCCTCCTTTCTGGCTTGATCCAGACCTCATCAGACTGTTCTTTTCAGCTGGTCTTCCTCCAGCTGAGCAGTTATCAGTTTAAGACTTTGAGGTGAGTCTCTTCATTCAGCCTCTTTAGACTCAGCACTCCCAGGCATTCCTATGGAGCACTGTCTCGGACTTCTGAAATAGCTCCATGTGCTCCCAATGCCTATTACACTGTACTCAGGGGGGTCCACATGTTTACTTGGGCTAAGAAATGAGCTTCTCTAGGGCAAGTGTGTGCAGAAACCTCTGTAATACACAGGTTCAACTGTGTGTCCACAAGTACTTATTCATCTGTATGTTCTAGGTGCCCAGAAAAGTCCTAGGAAGGCACAAGAAATTCCATTAACTTTTGAAGACAAACAGGTAATAATCCTAAACTATATGTGATTATTTCTAAAAGAACTTCAAGTAGCTGCTGAAAAGATAATTATCAAACCTAAGATTTATATATTTATACACACGCACACATTATATGTGTGTGTGTGTGTGTGTGTGTTTGTGTGTATGCCAGTATATAAACTATAATCCTATCACTGGGAGGCTAAGGTATGGAGATTGTGAATTCCAAGTCATCCTGCACCACATATTAAGATCCAATGCCATACTATGAACAAACCAAGTTAAACTCAGTGAATGTTCAAAAATAGAATATAAGGACAATACAATCACTTGGGGGAAATATCTCCTAAATGATCATCAAGAAGGGAATTAATGCCAGGTTGTGGTAGTGTACTCCTTTAATCCTGGCATTTGGCAAGCAGAGGCAGGTAATTTCTATGCATTCCAGGCCAGCTGCTCTACACAGCAAGACCCTGTCTTTAAAAGTGTGTGTGTGTGTGTGTGTGTGTGTGTGTGGTAGTGGTGGTGGTGGTAGGGGGCTGGAGAGATGGCTCAGTGGTTAAGAGCATTGCCTGCTCTTCCAGAGGTCCTAAGTTCTACTCCCAGCAACCACATGGTGGCTCACAACCATCTCTAGTGGGATCTGATGGCATAAAGCTGTACATGCAGATAAAGCACTCATATACATAAATAAATAAATAATAAAAATCTTTAAAAAAAATTGGGAGAGGGGGCTGTGTGGGGAAGAGAAGGCTTGAGACTATTATTCTGGAAATAGATACAGAAATAAATAGACTCCTAAGAATATATTGCTATACCCATAGATCAGTGTGTTGCTCAATCTTCATTACAGAAGCTTCTTACAGTAGCTAGTGGTTAACACTGAACCCATAATTGGTCAATGCGCTGAGATTAAGACACAACTGAATGACCAGCTAGCCCTAAATGGATGTCTTTATCATAGCCTTCCCCTCAAGGCGCAAGGGTCTACACAGAAGAAGGGAAGGAAAGATTGGAAGAGCCAGAGGTGGTAGATGACTTCAAGGAAATGCTATTTTCTAGACACAACAGGGCAGAGGCACATATGAATTCAGAGGCTGTGAGAGCATGCATAAGACCTGTGCAAGTTCAGGTCAGATAAAATCCCAGCATTGAAGGAAGGGACAAGGATACAAAGTCTCACTCCTAGCAGAGGAGCTATTGGCACTGACTCTTGGGGGGTCAGGGGAAAGTAAGTTTTCCTTCAAAGAAGTGACATGTGGTACATCAACCACTCCAGGGCAGGTCCCAGGAATACTCTGTCAACACAAACTGGCCTCCATGGTTGGGTTGTTGTTTATTTAAACACACACACACACACACTTGGGTGCATGTGTTTAAGGTGGGGGAGGATGAGAATGAATGTGAAGTTGGGTGGATAGAGGGAGTGGGGAGGAGCTGGAAAGAGTTGGGGAGAAGAATGAATATCATCAAAATACATCATAGGAAATTCTCAAAGAATAGATAAAAACATTATTTAAAGAAACTGGAATGTTTAAAAAATATGCACCTGTGTCCTACATCCTCAGATTGCTCTTCTGTGTCATCTGTAACACAGCACAATTGAAGTAAATTTGCTTTCTACTTGAAAGTCTCTTAAATAAGACTAAGACAGTTCCATTTTTAAGGCTGTGCTTGGTTTTGTGGTTTTTACAGACAAGGGCTCTTATGTAGAGGAGGCTGGTCACCTTAAGCTCATTATATAGCTCAGGATGACATTGAATCGAGCCTTCTGTCTTCACCTCAATGTGTGGAGACTAGAGGTGTATGCCACAATGCCTGGCTATTTTTACAAAAATTAAGAATAAAAGGTTTGCTCTGGCTTACCCAAAGCACACTTTTGCAGTAAGGGAAAGGTCTAAGATGAACTTGGCTTTGGAATATATACACAAAAGATGATGATTCAAAAAGTTACTCGGGTCTATTTTTAATAAATATAATATAGAGAGATTTTTTTTTTTTTGTTTTGTTTTGTTTTTTGAGACAGGGTTTCTCTGTGTGGTTTTGGTGCCTGTCCTGGATCTCTCTTTTTTTAGATCAGGCTGGCCTTGAACTCACAAAGATCTGCCTGGTTCTGCCTCCCGAGTGCTGGGATTAAAGGCATGTACCACCACCGCCCGGCGGGTTTATTATTTATTTAGTTTATTTGCATGTGTTGTGTGTGTACACCATCATGTTCATGTAGCGTGCATGTGAAGGTCAGGACAAGTTGGTGGAGTTGGCTCTCTCTTCCCACCATGTGTTCTTAGATCTGAACTCTGGTTGTCCAACTTGGTGACAAACACACTCATCCACTAAGCAATCTGACCTCCATACTGCCCCACATTCTTTTTTCAACAGAAGTCAAAGACTATATAATTGATACCATGTTTGCTGGAGTTTTGATCCAAAGATGTGTTCACAGAAATGCTGTCCACTGTAGTCCACTTCCTTAGTCTTGACTGTGGCTCTTTAATACTGTTCATATCCATATTTACATTCAAGTTTGAGTTCAAGCCTTGAAAAAAAAATTAAATCTTACAAAACAGGACATTTTCCTTTCACTACCAAATTTCTACTTTCTAAAAAGCATATGCAGCTACTGTTTCCAATGCTGCCTAATGTCTCTCAACAAACACAAATACACAGTCAAATCACAGGTACTCTAATGCCCCACAGTACTGTTTTCAAACCACAAAGGCTAGTGCTGTTACAGGTGGGAAACTATTCTTCCATACAAGCTCGATCATTTAAAAACTTCCCAGATAGGAGAAAAAAGTTTTAAGGGGACCATATAAAGTTTGTAATTATACCCCAAGTGTAGCCATTTCCCCAGAGTGCCATGTATAATGTATGATCACTCTCAATTGTCATTTGATTTCAAGTTGATTAATTTCCAGATGGCTGACTAGCCAAAAGGTGCTTTTTAACAATAACAGTTCCTAACTTCAGCAATGACACCTGAGAGCTGACGGCACCATTTATTTGAGTCTTTGCTGACAGAGTTTACCCTCAGATAGTCTCTTGGACAAAGGACAGATGATTCTGTCTTATATACTGCTGTCAGAAAACTGATAGCATCAGTGTTTTTAAAGTGTGATCCAGGGACTATCAGCTCTAGAATCCCCTCAAATGTTTTGTCATGAAACAAAAGTCTAAACACAGTCCCAAGTAGTTCTTATTCTCAAGTTTGAAATTCAATGGTTTTAAATTCTGGTATTAGGCCTGTAATAAATTCTTTTAAACCATTCCCAGTTCCATTTTTGCAGAAAATAACCAAATTTTTGCTCAGAGACCTATCAATTAGACCAAGAATTTGTAAATATTCTGCATAAAGTTTCAAAAGGTAGCTTAGAGAATATATGGGCTACATAGCTTTCTGTATGTCACTATGCAAAAGCACCCACAGATAGTATGTTCAAGAAATAACATGGCTCTGTTCCCATAAAACTTGGTGAAACTGGACAGTGAGGCACGCTTTGCTCCGAGGCGACAGTGGAGTGTCTCTGGAGATGACGCAGAATGGAAAGGCCACCCGGAAGGAAAGCCTGCCCTGCACTTGCTCTCCACAGCCCCGTGTCTGTCGAGTGGAGTCACTTCCCGTCATCATCGGTGCCCGCTGTAGTATCAGCCACGGTGCTAACTGACACAGAAACCGTTTCTGCCAACAAGCCCAAGGATCTTGCCCTAGCACAGAGTTTATTACGTAACATCAGAAGAACCAAATTAGAAACCTCCCAGTCAGAGAGAATTATTAGCAGGACCAACACATACTCCAATTGCTGTCTACAGCCCAGAATATGCTATGAGAGCTAAGGTCTTCAACAGAGCTGGGGTAACAACCACATGGTTCCTTTTCATGAAACAACTGTTCAAGTGGGAAGAGGGATAAAAAAATGAATGAGGTATGCTTAGCCAAGAATCAAAACATAATCAGGAACCTGGGAAAGAGAAAACATACAAGACTTGAATTTCCTCAGTGAATAAAAGCCTGGTGATACAGAGGAGAAAACAAGAGACAATTCTTCCTCATACCCATTTTCTTAAGCCAAGTGCAAACCTAATGGGGCCTATCCTCAGTATGTTCCACCAGCAGCACCTGCTTATCACTTCTCTTCCCAGTAATACTGTCGTCTGCCTTTCTGCCCTGCACACCCACAGTCTGGAGAACACCATCGTCTGCCTTTCTGTCCCTGCACACCTATAGTCTGAATTTGAAAACAAGTGTGTCCTTTAGTCTATCCCTCTCAACAGATATACAACTTTCTGAAATACTGTAGTTTTCATGAACAGATAGACACCATCTCTGAAGCATGAAGGTGAGCTTAACCTAGGAGAAAGTACAGTTCCTCTCCACTAAGTAGCATCTCTAAGGCCAGCACTGTGCTGGAGAGCAGAGCTGCAAAGGTAATGGAGGTGCATGTGTAGTGGCCAAGCAGGAACTCACCTATAGGAAAGTTGCTGAAAGCATTTACTGGCGATGGCCCTTTCTGCAGCTCGGGTGTAGTGTGGGGCATGACATTGTCAAGGAAGGACTTCATGGCTGGCTGATGAAGCTGCTGCTGAGAAGGCGGAGTCTGCTGCTTCACCAGCAGGCTTGGATCAAGTTGACGAGACTGTTGCATCATCTGCTGCTGTACACTAAGAGGTCGACCCTTCAAACAAAATGATTCAGGAAAATTGTGAGGGTGTATCTTTACAGGTGCACATTCTTTATTTTTGAACTCACCTCCTTCTCAGGAGGAAGGACACCAATCAAAGTTCTATAGCTACTGTGACTTCTGGACAAACAGCAGACTAAAAAGCCTATTTCATTAAATTTGAAAAAAAATTCTTTCATTAACCAGTGGAGAAGGCTTTTCTACCTGCTGGTCTTGCTGCTGTCGGTTAGCAGAAGGCACGCTTCTCGGATTCTGCACCCTCTGCTGCTGCGCTAACAATCGCTGAAAGAAGATGGAAAAGGGTTGTCACTGTTTAGCTGTTACAGACTAAATGCTAAGGATGACTATGGTTAGTAGACCTACAGAACTATACTACACAACCAAGTCCTGACTCATGTAGAAAACCTCTTCCTTAGAACAGTTATCTTGTTTCCAGAAATTCTGCAAAAAACCCCCGTCTTTAGTCCAATCTAACTTTTGCAATGCTATGGCTAGAACGAAGGGCTTTGCATGTGTTAAACTCTACCAATAAAACACCCCCAACACCCAGCTTTCACTTTAACAGGAACTCTCCCCCTCCCCCAATCATGGTTCCCTTCCTGGATCTCCCCTGTAAACATCTTGAACTTCATAAATGTTCACTCTTCATCTTTTCTGACAGGCTGTCAGCTCTATGCAGGCTATGAATACAATGTCTCTGTTTACTGCAGTGCCTGCATACAAAGCAGACAAGAAATACTTACCTGTAACTGGGAGATCTGAGAAAGCTGGTTTAGTTGGGATAGCTGGTTCAGCATGGCTACCTGTTGAGGGCCAAAGAGCGGGTTCAGGCCACCGTTGTTTGGTGCATACTTCAGCAATGAAACTGGAACCTTAGGATCACAATGGTAAGTTAATAATGTTGCTGTAATATCCCAGACTAGCCAAGCATATTGTCAATTTAATTATCAATTGGGCAGTTAAAAGTAGTGGGCTGTGCTGTCGCTGTTATAGCAATGGCACCCACCACTGCTACTCTTTCTGGGACTACCATTTCATAATTGCTTACTACAGCTAGTACAATGGAGACCCTGGCAACAAAAGTAGCTACCACAGTTAGTTAATCTTTCATTCTATTGGGCATGATAAATTTAATTCAGTAGTTATGTACTACATCTCGATAGGCTTTGAAAATTATAAATTTATAAACTCAAGTTCCAGTTGCTTTTGGGATACTATCTTACAAGGACACCAACGTACAGTATGGCTCGTTAAGGAAGGTAATGGCTCAGTTGCCTTGAGCCTACTGGCTATGGGTGAGATAGGACCTCTGTTGGTTTTTTCTGTATTGAACACACAGATTGCAAGCCCATGCCACTTTGAGATCTTTGGCAGCAATTAACTATGCAGCTCACACACGATTTGAGCCAGTATGAAAATGAGTATTCAGAGACAGGTAATGCCTGGGGAGTTTTCACCAACCTAAGACAGAGCACCTGTGTGGCCTGGGCAGGTGTCTCCATGACAGGTAAGGTGACCTGCTGACGTCCCACGCAACCCAAGTCAGAAGCTCATTTTTTGATAAAAGGGGTCCTCTAGGGTCCTGACCCCCGTTTTGGGTAACTGCTGCCTTGCTTGCGCACCTTGACCTTGATATTCTCCCTATGCTTATTCCCTGCCAGGTTCCACCCTCCTGAATGCTTAAGAGAAGTTCCTTGTCTGTGTATCCTGAATAATGGGCGTTAACAGATTAGAAGCAAGATTGTAAAACATCAGTAGCGAACTTCTGCCCTCCGGGGTCCTCCCATTGTGCTGTAAGCCTGTATCTAAGACCCCCCCCTTAAATAAATGACATTCGGCATTTAAAATTAAAATATATATATAATTGAATGAATACTGCGAATGTAATCTATGACTACCACAAATGTGATTAATATCATGAGTGTAATTAAAGAATATCATGAGTGTAATTTAAAAAATAAATAAATTTATTAAAAAAAAAAAAGTAGAGGGCTGTTCCATGAAACGTTACAGCCATTCAAAGTGTCTTCCTTACTAAGAAACAGTTCACACACTCTACTTTTTTAGAGTAGGTCAAAATGATGAAGATAAACCCTAACCATCCTATTTGACTTTACTGTTGCCCTTCTCAAGATTTTTTACAGAAAAAAAAAGGTACATTTTAGATTTAAATAACCATTCTGTATCCTTCTCTCACACGTCTGCAACAACAGCTAATGAGCACTTGCAGTATCTCAAGATATCAATAATTATTATGATGCCCACTAGTCATCTCAAACATAAATTTTAATATTTATTTGTATAAATGTTTTGCCTACATGTATTCAGTTAATCATATGCATGCCTGATGTCCAAAGAGGTCATCAGATTCCCCAGGAATAGAGTTCCAGTCAGCTGGGAGCTGCCATGTGGGTGGCAGTCAAACTAGGTCCTCTGGAAGAGTAGCCATCACTCCAGCCCCCAAACATAAAGTTATTCAAGGTTTAACATAAACTTATTCAAGGTTTTTCCCCTACCTGAGGGGAGAGTAATGGAGGAGGCACTTGAGCACGGAGATTAGGCTGAGATGAACTGAGAGGTTGTGCTGGAGGCTGCTGCATGCCCCGGGGTTGTGCTGCTGTGTTTCCAACACCAAACATACTGGGATTGCCATTCTAGAAACAACCAACAAAATAACCAAGTGAGTCTTCAGGGAAAGACGCTCATTATCATTTGATACTACCATTTAAACACAGTAACCACACACAAGAGACGTTACTACTAAGACAGATCATTCAAGAGAAAGCCTACAATGCACATCTGGACTTACCTGTCTAACAGAATTCAAGTTTTGCGTACCCAGCCCCGCTATGGAGCCAAGGGCCTGGTTAGGTAGTGCACTATTTGAAGGGGGAAGCTTCATGCTTTGACTGGACATAAACTGCATGTTTTGGGATTCATCTGCTACAATGCCATCCTGATTGGACAGACAGAAAGATGTGTAACACCAGCCAAGCAAACAAGTAGAAGGGAGAAATCATTGCAGGAACAGAGGAGAAGTCACATGACATTCCAGCACCAACAGGAAACAGGTAGAAAACAGAAGAGATCAGATTAGTGTTAATTCTAGAGCACATAAAAAGAGCCAAACACATATTTCATGGGATTAAGAAGAAAATATACACATAGCCTCTACACTAAACTGAGATATAAATGAAATAATAAACTAAAAACCCATTAATAGGAAAGGCACTTGATTATATTTTTTTTTATTACATACATTTTTCCTAAATATTATACTATTAAGGGTATGGTTGATTAGTCTCAGAGATTAAAAAAAGAAAAAGAAAAAAAGAAAGAAAGATTGTACCTTATCAAAATAAGGATTGCGCTCCATGGAAGACTCTTTGGAAATCTGAGGCCGAGAACCAGGACCTTTCCCGACCGTTCGATTGTAATCACCAATATTTAGGCTATGTTTATCTATCTCCATTCGCTTGTCTTGTAACATTCCTAATAAATGTAAGTAACTATTATTAGTAGTATTAAAATTTAGTCTTTAGGCAAGAAATTGGCTTGAGGGTCACTTCCCCAGTGACACAATGGCTCTTGGGGATTGCACCCCCGTCTTCCTCACAAGAAAGCAAGCTGTTGGGAGACGAGTATAACATGAGAATAGAGTCTTTTACCACTATGCACAATGCCTATGGAAGGTGAGGTGTCAAAGGGTTGGGGTGAATGGGACCAACTACTGTTTTATTTACCCCCTCTCACTCAGCACCTACCCCTACAATTAACATTTTGGGCTAGCTCTTTCTAAGGGGAGAAACGCGTTTTTGTCCTTTATATAATTGTTCTCTTTGCCGGTTGGCATCAAAGCTGTGCAAGTGAAGCATGCAGGAGAGACACTGCAAGAAAAAAGGGCTAACCCCCAGTTCCGGGACGCTGCGCTTCCTCCTGTAGCCCAGGCTCCAGGGCTCACCTCATCAGAAGCTGGCAGCGGCCATCAGGCACCGCAGAGCAGTGTGCACTGAGCTTCCAGCACAACGTTTTTCTGTGAGTGCGGGACTCATGCAATCACAATGGGGCGGTACCACAATAACACACCTGGCTGGTACATGGCCAAGATCTCTACACAAGGTACTGGTGCTCTGCTGGGCACCACCCCAGCCTCTTTGCCTTTTATAGGCAACCTACTACTATTCTAAGTCCTTGTTAGTTAATAATTTGTAATTTATACACATCTTTCCTTATCCATTTTATTGCATTCTCTCTTTCTCTCTGACTGTACTACCATCTAATAAGCTGTAAGGGCAAAGTGGACTCAAATTTCATCACAAAACCTCCTGTGCCTTCCAGAGCCAACCATTTATAATAATTATCAATTAATCCTACTCTCCAGTGAATTAATCTAGTCATCCCACTGTCTTTCTGTGTGTGTGTGTGTTGGGCGGGGTAATGCAGAGGGGGACTATTTGGGGAAAGGACCAGTAGGGAGGGGAAAGAGGAAATCGCAGATATTTATGAAAATACTCTAATAATACACGATTACAAAAGAACCTCTTTAATCCCCAAACTCTTGATTAGCACCTTCACGTCGGTCAGGCTGCACCAACTACCCCAACCCTGCCTTCCTTCAACCACCACCTTAGATTTCTTGTCTCAGTCATGGACTGCTTGGCATTTCTGACTATGGTTTGGGATGTATCTGTCATTTATCTAAGTCTTTATTATGCATAGTCCTCTGATCCAGACTACTAAATCTCCCACTCAAATAACCTCCTCTTGATGGGACTCTGAGACAACATAGACTGACAGGCACTACACTACCTGAGATGTGCACAGTGATGTGTCCTTTAAGGGAACATCAAAACTCACTCACTTAAGTGTGCTCACACAGTGCAGCAACAAGGAGTCTGCAGTTAGGAGCCAGGGCGGCTCTCTTGCACTGGGTAAAGGCTTTCAGCAAGACCTTAACTCAGCTAGGCTTGTTTACCAGTGAGAAACACCAGCTCAGAAGGATTGAATTTTCTCTCACCTCCAGAAAGATCCATCTTATTGCTCTGTACATTTTCTTCTGGTGAGTCTCTCTGAAGGAGGAAAAAGCAACATGTTAGCAGACTTTACCAAGGAAAACAAAAAGTGAACTACTTTCCTGTATTTTATCATCTAAAATGCAAGCACATCATACATTTTTTTTTCTTTTTAAACTGTATTTATGTGTTTGGCACATGTGTGCAAGTGCCTGCAGAAGTCAAAACAGAGTTTCAGATGCCCTGGAGCTAGAGTAAAATAGTTGTGAACCACCTCCCAACAGGTAATGGGAACCCTGGTCCTCTGAAGAGGAGCAAGTGCTCGTAACTGTGGAACTGTCTCTCCAGTTCTTTTTTAAAATTTATTATGTTTTAGTATATTTTTAATCTGCAGAAAATTATAAAATTTAAGAATTAAGGTTTGGCAAATTTTACTCTATTCATATTTTAAAGACTTAAAGATGAGGAATAATTTTTAAGAAAATAAAATAATAAAACTGGGATAAATTATGAACCACCACTAAAGAGGGTAGAGGTTGCTAAGAAAACATATACTTACTGAAAAACTGATATTTGAAAACTGTTTAACAAATGGATTTATCCACGCATCTTCTTGTTTGTTTCCACCTTTCATCATTCCCTTTGTAAAATAAAAGAGTAGAAAAGATGCCATGGCCACCTCTAATTATCTGGACATAGTGATGGACTAATAAAACTTCAAGACAATTCCCAACTCCCATTTTTAGCCAATATTTTCTCCTTCAATCAACTCTTACCAGAGTTGTTAGCAATTAAATAAATAAACTCATTTGATTTTCAACTTCCTTTGCTCCAGTCCTCTGGTATAGCTGTAATGTATAGAGAAATCTCTAAAGGCAGGCAGTCAGAAGGAAAAGACAAAAGCAAAGGGCCTCACTGACCCGTGAAGAGAAAATTGGGCCTCTGTATAATGGAAGACTATGGGATGCTCCCACTTCACAAATGGACCATGCTCTCTGACATGCATCATCATTTGGATTTTTGGAATTCTTATACCAAAGTAAAAAATAGTAAGTAGGTTCTCAAGTTAATCCTAACAAAACAATTTAATCCATAATTTAATCATGATAGGAGCACTTTACTGAAAAACCAAATCCCCCCAAAAACCTACTAAGTATTTATACATGATAATGTCTTCTAAAAAAGTTTCAACTTGTGTTGCTAAGAACACAATGTTATGAGCAGCAGCTGAGCTGCTTGGGTGGGCTGGGCAGTACATTGAGAACCAAGGGGCCATGACTGGCAGCAGTCCCAGGGGAAAGTTGGAAGCCACAGAGACCGAGGCCTCACAGTGATGTGATGACCAAAGGACCTTCTCTGTGTATTAATGTCCTTTTCCCAATGCTACTATCTGTTCCTTCTGACTGTGAAACAGAGCATAGCTTCTTAACTCCCCACAAAGGCAGATTTCTAAAGCAAGCACCTAACCCTCTCCAAAGAATCTGAAGGCGTCTCTGGTTCCTGCTCCCCTTCCATTGCCTCCCATGGTCTGAACAATTGACAACCTCTACCCCTTCTATTCTTAAATGTGCTTCTAACTGTTTCTCCTTTCCATCTGGAATGTTGTAGTAGCCTCCTGAGATCCCTACCTCTGGTCCTTCCTCTACTCCAACTGGTATTACACATAAACATTAGGCAGCTCTCTTTAAATAAGGTTTTAAAAGGCCACTGAAGTTGCTTTCTACTAAATTTCACTGGCTCCATACTTCACAGTGAAGAATGAAGTTCAAGTTTTTTAGAATGATGACAACACTTTCATTATCTATCCTTCCTCTAACTACAGAGCCAGCTTTCTTTGTCACTTCTTTTTAGAAATCTACCTTTCAGTTCTATCAGGCCACCCCAGGCATCTTCCACATCCCAGCATACACTTGTGTGGAGCTCAATAGCCCATGAAGCTGGCCTGATGCCCCACCAGAGACTAGGAGCCCCTGAAGGGCTGCTCTGTAGTGTATTGGAACCCCAGCACCAAGCACAGTACCTGGCACACAGCAGAAGCTAAGTAAGAGTTTGCAGTTGCTTTCTAAAGATTTTTACTAGTAGAGACAAAGGAGAAAGAGTAAAAAGGCTACACACCCTTTCCCTTCTCCTTTTTTTGCCACTCAGACCCTGTAAGGAAAGACAAAGTCACAACACAGCATGGTCCAGTGGGAAGCACAAGGTTCTGACTCTCCAGACCTAAACTTAAGTCCCTGCTATGTCACTTACTATAGGCAATTTTGGGCAAGTCACCACATTTTCCAGTCTCAACCTCTTCCTCCTCAGTGTCCTATCTCAGAAGGTTAGGAGGACCAAATGATTTATGTAAAACATGTAAAAGCACATCATAAGCTACATGGCCAGGCATCCATAGGCAAATCCAGCCAAATGAAAAAATTATAAAATGAAAATGGCAGGTCCTAGAATTGAATCCCAGGATTAAAAGGGAATAACCTTGGCCTTAAGCTAGGCCAGGTTCCCACTAAATACATGACTTATTAATAATAAGTCAAAAGATAATCATTCTCAAATAGGGCAATGAGGACATTTTAGAGTGAGTCACTTGTGAGACTGGTAACCTATTTTGAAAGATGTCCCAGGAGAATCTGCTTCCAGCCCCCAACCCCCAATACTACTTCCCAGGATGCAGTGGTTCCTAAACCTGGCTCTACATTAGACATTATTTGGTAAGCTGGGTGCAATTTCCAAAACTTCAGAAGACCTTGGGATACAGTAGACTATGTGTTTAACAAGTACAATCCATTTCTCATGTAAAGCCAGGTATGGGAACACAACCTGCAACTCGGCCCCTTCCTGGGGATTTTCATCCCAGGACCTGAGGGATGAGGAAGTGACATTGATGATCAGTGAATGAAGAGAATGGTGACTCTGGGTAAGGGGAAAACTGGGACTCTGAGTGAGGAGGTAAAACTGCAAGATGGAGATGAACTGGCAGTGAAATGGAGTCAACATGGAGATTTGCCCTTCTCTTCATCCTCACCACTGCTGGTACCACCTGGGGCTGGGGTTGCCCCAAGCAGTACTGGTGGAGCTGAGGAGGAGAGAAATCCCGAGCTGTAGCAGTGGGGAGAAAGGAAGTTCCCGTGGTCTTACATTTTTCTAGGTAGCTGCCCATTCAAGAGGCTACACCTAAGTTGGGGGCTGCCTGGACTGTACTGACTGCCATAAATGGGCAGAAGAGGTTAATTTTCTATGGGTAAACTACCTTTGAGATTTAAAGTTTCAAGAACAAAGCTCACGAAATGTTTACCTTTGATGACATTTTCTTGGTATATGGTGGCCAATTTAAGGATGAGTTAAGCTCTTGAGACGAATTACTGTTCCACATTCCAATCTCTACATCCTCCTCCTCTTCCCAGCCAGTGGGGCGACTTCCAGGTAATGGCATATCATCACCACACCAGCCATCTTGCATAGATTTGGGCCCTGATTTGTAGATTTGTGATACAAAGACAAACAGACTTTAATGAAACAATTCATCCAAGAGGTCAAGCATATACCAAAGTGCAGAGACACTGGAGCTAAACAAAACACACCTTTACTTCTCAAATATATGTAATAGAAAAGGTGTATTTATACTGCATTGAAAGTTCACTGCAAAGAAGTAAAACATCAAATGAAACTTTCCATGTTTTCACAAATCAAAGAGTTTTCTTTTTCAAGACAGAGTTTCTCTGTGTAGCTTTGGAGCCTATCCTGGAACTTGCTTGTAGACCAGGCTGGCCTCAAACTCACACAGATGTGCCTACCTCTGCCTCCTGAGTGCTGGGACTAAAGGTGTATGTCAGCACTACCTGGCCAATCAGAGGGTTACTAAACAGAGGCAATGGCAGCTTCTTGCATGTACCCATTTGATCTTTAAAATGACATAAAGGACAGTGAGGCTGGATGAGGCACAAAAGAATCAGTTTTGTATGTTTCTATAAGACTGGTTAAGGAGTACTGAAACCACAGGTAGCAAGCAATTATGCTCCACAGACAGCCCTTGGAGTTCCTACAAGGTGTCCTAAGCCCAACATGGTAAAAGAACAACATTCACCTGCATCTCAGGGTCTTTCCAGTTCAAGATTTGATGGTTTGGACATTTGTCCCATGTTATACTATTTAGTCTCTCTGGTTGAATGGCATAAAAGCTAAGTCAGTTTTAAATAATCCAATAAGGTGAGAAAGAAATTAGATTTGGTGGAGGATATGTAAGTCATTAGTAGCTACAGTTTTGAGAAAAATATATTGAACATCATATAGAATAAACCATATCATCCTGCTACACCAGTGACAATTTAGGAGCACTTGCCTATTACTTAAATGTAGTTTATGAGTTCATCATAAGCACTACTACAAAACAGTTACTAAAGATCAAAAATGACTCACCAGATTTGCTTAATGATTGTGGACCAACAGAGCTGGAGCCCCATGTGGATGCACTGGATGCTGCAGTAATGGGTTCTCCCCAGCTGGGACCACTGTCTATGGGCTTACCCCAGGCTGAAGTACCATTATCCACAGTTGTGGCTGGAGTAGAAGGCTCCCCCCAGGGCTCACCCCAGCCTTTAGAAAATGTGAGAAAAGAAGTCATCAGCATAGATAGAAGGAAGCACAGCAAATAAAGGACAAGGAAGTACTGTAAACCACACGAAGAACTTCATAGTCACATACTGAATAATGATGCTGTGACAAGCATGAGGCACATTTTTAGGTAAAGAACATAAATTATTCTGCACTAATATAATTTAACTGTGCAATGTTTTAACCTTTTCTTTCAAAACTGCCTTCTGGTGCTAGGGCAGATTCTTTTGAATAATTTAATTATAGCAAATCGTCTTCCTTTGCAGATGAAGTTAGTTTCTAGAAATGCCAGGTTCTTCTGAACTGAAGCTTGTGAACTAAGGCAGGCGTGGTGTGAAGGGTTATACTAGTCACACTTTACTGAAAGGACACCCTTCCCAAGTACTGTTGTGGAGAACAATGGACTATATGACTACCAATAGGTAAGCAACCTACTTTATACACACTGGATAATGTTCACTTAAAAGTATACAGGAAAAAAAGGTCTACACTATTACGTTGAAGTTGTCTAAAACCAAAAAAAAAAAAAAAAAAGCCACAAAAATTTTGTTTAAGAACAAAAACGAAGATGCTTGCCCTAAGAGTTAAACATAAATCAACAAACTAGATTCTATTTAAAAACAAACAAACAAACAAAGCAAACCACAATTAAGTACCAAGAGAATTCATGAAAACATTGCCATTTCCCTATCCAACGAAACATCACTCAACAAAACCTCCATTAACAAAGGAAATACAGGCCTGTCACATTTAGAGAAAATTTATACGGAAAAGAATTCACTCAGTACAGGGGAGGATAAGTAGGAATATACTAGAAAGATATAGTGCAATGTTTTAGACACACATACTATATCCATTATTATTTGAGTAGATGTAGACTTCTAATTTAGATGCCTAATTTAGAAAATTCCTCTAACATCAAATACCAATTATCTACAGTACTGTACTCAGTCATTTGGCTTTATTGTATTTCAATAATAAAACCAAACAGTTCAGCCTTGCCTCAGAATAACTGAGAGAAGTATGTAACAATGCCACTTAACCCCTTCTACACTCCTAACAGAGAACAG
>CABHPQ010002474.1:963-40464 GCA_902168405.1 Peromyscus aztecus
CCTCTTGACTTTCACTAATTCAATCATGCCTGTATTCTTGCAACTGTAAATTGTACTAATTATTCCAAATTCTATGGTGGACCTATATGAGAAAAATGTGATTTGGGGGTTGAAAATGAAATTTTTTAAAAAAATTATTATTTTGCATGTATGGATGTTTGCCTGCATGTATGTCTGTGTACCACACGTATGCAGCGTCTTTGGAAGACAGGAGGCTGTCAGATACCCTGGGACTGGAAATACAGACAGTTGTGAGCTGCCATGTGCTTGCTGGATATTGAACCCTGGTCCTCTGGAAGAGCAGCTGAGACACATTGCTCCAGCCTTGAAAAGAATTTTTTTTAGCCACAAATTCATCTACCCCAAATCAAACATCAAAAATGGAGTCAAAATGCAAGTTTCCAAACTCATAATATCTAGGATCCATTCAGTGCACCTACAAACCACAGGAAGTAGAAACCTCCTTTTTAAAGGGGCAGAAGACTTAGACAGATGCAGCCCTGGTGAGAAAATGCGAATGACCAATCTATGCAAATGCCAACATGCTCATTACCAACCACAGCTGGGAACTGAGAATGACAGGGCAGTGCCATTAGGCACCTGCCAGACCAAAGACCACTTTAAAAGTCTCTCTGTAATGGACCTGAGTTCAATACCCAGAACTCAAGATAAAACGTGAGGCATGGTGCACTTGAGAGGTGGAGACACATAGATACCCAAGGCTTGCTGGCCAGACATCATAGCATGAGTTATGAAACAGGCTGGTAAGAGACCCTATTTCTGCAAATGGGGGGAAAAATAGTGTCTGAGGAGAGATTTTCTTTTGGCCTCCATATGCACATATCTGCATATAAACACACACACACACACACACACATCCCTCAGTAACAAGTTTTTAACAAGAATAATCTGTTTGTTTGTGAACCAATAAAACAACCTTTTGAAGAGTGTATGCCATCCAGTAAACACAAAGACAGTACTTATTTTAACTGGGCTATTTCAGAGTCTGTTGCTCTTAATATTATTTGGACTAGCTAAAACCACTATCCAAACCAGACTTGTGTCAATAATCAAATGGACAAATTATGACTGTGCTGTGAAATACAATACAGTAAAAAAGAAACCTGCCTGTACAATAACAGATCACAGCATCAGGTGAGAAAAGCAGGTCAAAGAATGGACATGGTGTGGTCCCTCTAATTTTGAGAGTCCTTTTTTGTTTTTCTTTTGTTTAAGACAGGGTCTCACTATGTAACTCTGACTGTCCTGGTACTGACTATGTAGAGCCTGCTAGCCTTGAACTCAGAGAAATCCACCTGCCTCTGCCTCCCTAGTGCTGGGTAGTTTTGTGAGTTCTTGAACTTTTATGTAAACTACAGTATTAAGGATAGATACATAAGTGTAAAATGATTAGGAGCATCAAAGATTATCACAGTTTTTCTAGGGGAAGGAGAGATGTGATCAGGAAGAGTACACAGAGACCATGGTGGAAAGCCTTTGGGTTCTGCTTCTGGACCTGGACATTTGGTCTCTAAGCATTTTTTTAAACCATGTACATGTTTGTTTACATCTTTGCATGAAAGTGTGTGCCCAGTTGTTAATAGAATGAGTAATTGTCCCAAAAGAGGTCCTCATTGGTGGAATTGATCTACAGAAAGATAAGAATAATGGCCATCATACAGAACATGATTGCTTTTTAATGTGTTTACCATCTTACGTGTTCTTCCTGGCTGTGGTAGTTTGAATGTGATTGGCCCTCATAATCTCATAGGGAGTGGCACTATTAGGAGGTGTGGCTTGTTGGAGTGAGTATGGCCTTGGAGGAAGTGTGTCACTGTGGGGGCAGGCTTTGAGGTTTCCTATGCTCAGGATATCATCCAGTGTCTCAGTCGACTTCCTGTTGCCTGCAAGATGTAGGACTCTCAGTTACTCCAGCGCCAAGACTACAGGCCACCACGCTCCCTATCATGACAATAATGAACTGAACCTCTTGAAACTGTAAGTGAGCCACCCCAATTAAATGTTTTCTTTATAAGAGTTGCCATGGTCATAGTGTCTCTTCACAGCAATAAAAACTCTAAGACATTGGCCAAAAGTCAGCATTGTCTAGTGCTAAATACTATTTATGCAGCCCCACAGTTCCTCCTTGTCAGTGATAGGGCTGTGGCAGAGAGGAGACATTCTGCCAAAGAGGTACGTGTACTACAATTGGGTTCCCTACCTTATCCCCCAGGAGACTCCTGGTTAACCAACAGAGCAAGGCAACCACCAGAGAGGAATCTAGAGATGCAAGTGTACTATAGCAAAGTCCATGTTCACATTATCAAAATGTGAGTGCCACAAGATTGTGTCAGGTGTGCCGTGGGGCCACAAAGGATGTCGTCTCCCAGCCTGGGTTTGAAATGGAGAGCCGATGAAGAGAAGTTGGGAAAAGGGGTGGAAGGCAGGCTTTGCTGGCTGTTCTAGCCACTTACGAAATGGTAGGAGTCACCCAGTCTGAACTGAGCGGATCCCCAAACCTCTGGTGGGCAGGGCAAGACAGACTCAGTTGAACTGGAAACAAGGGCGGTGTTCTGTCACCACCCACAGACTTTTATTTATACTCTGGTTTTCAAAGCAATTATCAGAGCTGCCTACTCAGGAACACAAGTGGGGCGGATTCCTTTGACTTCAGTGTTGCTACACACCCTCTGAATGTTGTGTCCATCTGTCCTGGTGTTTTCCTCTTGTTAACTGGAGATGTACTGCAAGGTTCTCCCCCCCCCTCCTCCTCCTCCTCTTCTTCTCCCGCCACCTTTTATTTTTCTTGGTGAGTTGATGTACCCTCACAACTTCCATTACTATTTCTGTCAGAATGGCGAGGGAAGTCAAGGTTTGGGCCTTTAAAATAATAAACGTTCCTTTTCAGGTTCCCGGTGGACATCTCCACTGATTTGTTTTTGGAATGTTAGAGCTGGGTCTTTTCCATCCATCTCATGCCTTTCGTCTGTCATTTATCCCCTATTATTAAATCATCCATCGACTGCCTATCCCTATCCATCCCTATTATTTGTGCATATCTAGCATCTGTTGTCTCTGTTCCTAAATTTGTGTCTGTGATTCTAGCCAGCTATTAATTATGCATGCATGTATATTTTATTATGTGCATATTTTTATCCATTCATTCATCTAGTCATATGTATAGTTTGCTTTGTTATATTTACTCATACCCTACAAATGTTGGTGATGACTCTTAATTGTCTGTTGATTACTGAGAGCAGCTGATTACAGCATACCACCTGACTGTTTTCCCGCTTTTTATATGTATTTCTAACAATTGTTGAATGGTTTGGATATGGTCTGAGTGTGACTCTCTAAGATTCATGGGTTGAATGGTCAGTCTATAGTATGGTGATGTTAGGAAGTGCTGCAAAAGGACAGCTCTGGAGGGAAAGGTATCCTGACTTGTTGGGAAGTCAGGCTATACCTGAAGCTGGGGTGCGGTGGGGGATGGTCTCCCTGCAGGATGTAGGAATCCTGCTCTTCTCTAAGAGAGAGCCATTACAGCTGAAGAGGACTTCCCTGCAGAGCTCTGCTGCTCCTTCTCTCCAGCCCAAGATGTTGCTTCTTCTGCTTCACTCTGCTAACTGACAAACCTGCAGAAATGTAGCAATCTCCTCTATTACTTTTTTCTGCTCAGCTCCCCTCCAAAGGGAACGCCTCAGCAAAGGTTCTTATGTTCTGTGGCGAAAGATCTTTACCCAAAACTCTTTTAAGAAAGAGATTTATTTGGGAAGGAGGAGTCCAGGAGAGTAGCTGCCTCTGCCAGGATGGGAAAGCACAGCCCACAACTGAACAGGCAGAGGGGCTTATCTAGGGCTTCTTAGGGGCGGAGTTTCTCCAGGAAGAAGATTTTCTGCCTAGGGATTGGCTAGTTTTGTTGGTCAGGGGCAGAGTTGGCTCTGGTTTCAGGGCCAAACTGTTTGTCTTTCGCTGGCCCTTTTTAGCCTTTTGGTTCTAGTTTTAGGGTCAGGGGATAGTTCTTTCACTGGCTCTGTTTCCAGGGCCAAAGTGTGTTTCTTTGGCTTTGGTTTCAGGGTCAGGGAGTGTTTCTTAGGTTCTGGGTTCAGGGGTAGGGTGTGTGTCTTTCTCTCGCTCGGGCTTTAGGACCAGGGTGGGTTTCTTTGGCTGGCCCTTTTTCCTTTAAGATGTAGGGTCTGGTGGCAATGCCGTAGGGGTTGAAGGAAACCCAGAATGAGTGAAGTCTTGAGTCAGTGTTTACTGTTGACGTGGGCATAGCCATGTCAAGGACCACAGACCCATGGAGACATGGCAAAGCGTTCCTCCTGATCTGTGTGCAGGTGTTGACAGAAAATGTCCACCACAGCTCCCCCACACCCAGATAGTTACAGCTTACACACTGCACCCCTACAGAGACTCTTCCTTGATGGTTGTGTGCTTGACTCCTGGTTGATCTGCATGTGATAACCCCGCCTCTCTGTAAGCCTCTGTAGTAAACACACTGAGCTTTCTCCATCTGAGAACCCAGTCCAGCACTGACTGTCTGTGTCTGTGTGTGCGTCTGTCGTTTCTTTATTCCCTCACTGCCCTAGTCAGGGCCAACCCCCTGGAGCCGTGATGGACACAACAGAATGCCATCAAGTCATTTATTATATTGTCCTTGGACACAGCAGCATGCCATCAGGTCAGTTAATACATTGTCCTCATGAGAGGTTAAGGTAGCTCTCAGGAGTCCCTGCTCCATTCTCTTGAGTGAACTATTTTAAGAGAGCAAGACTTGACCCCCTCCCTGTCTCAGGCATCATCTCTCACCATATGATGTTTCCCTCTTTCCATACTACCCTCCACAGCACAGTGCAGACAGCTGACATGCTGTTTGGACTTTCAGCCTCCAACACTGTCAGCTAAACAAACCCCTTTCTTTACAAATTACAGAGTCTCGAGTATTTTGTTATAACAATGGAAAATAGACAGGTGGAGTTATTACAGCTCACAGCTGGCTCATTGGGTGCAGAGAAGTGTTATGTTTCAATAGTGTAGTTCCTTCCTCATTCATATTCCAGGACTTGAATTTCACTAACTTAGCAGCTATTGCTGTCCACTCACCCACTTTCTTTCTGAAGCATTTCCTGGCTGCTTCTTTTTCTCAGTCCTTTATTTTCAGTTTTTTCTGTCATTCTGTTTTAGTTTTAGCTCTTATATATAGAGTTCAGTACATTCAAATCTCTTTATGTGAGGATCCCTGACCTGTTTTGTTTTGTTTTGACAGGGACTTGTGTGTAGCCTACACTGGCTATGTAGCAGGCTGTCCTTGAACTTCTTGCCTTCATCTTCCAAGTGTGGGGATCACAGGTATGCACTCACACATTCAGCCAAGGTCTCCATTTTCATGGTGATCATGACCTATTTCATGATCACCGACTGGGAAATGTTTGGAATTATCCCAGCATCTAGCTAAGTTCTAGTAAGTTTTAGGCAGGAACTCAAGAGTTTGTGATTATCACAGATTGTATTTAGGAGTCACACTGAGACATAGTGTATGCTGTCTTCTATTTTGACAAATAGATGTTCATAGGGTAACATTTAAATGCATATGTAAAGGTACTGGTGTTTAATAACTAAAAATTGCTAAGTATCAAAGTTGTCTGAATTAAAGATGTCTGAGTTAAATTAACATTGCCATATCTGAGAGTCTTGTCACTGGTTATCAATATTTAATAATAGGATAATTTATCTAGAAATGTATGTTTACTCTTCAAATTATGTTTTCCTTCATTTTAGAAAAATTGTTACATGACTAAAAGAAAGTTTCACACAAATCTAAAATAATAATATATGCAACAATAAAATATGTTTAAAGTACTCAAAACTTATACATTCAGAAAAATATAAATTGAAGTAAATGTAAACTGAAAAATTAAAGTTTTGTACGTTTTTACAGTATAGTGATAAAAGACTCAACCATATCATTAAAATTTAAAATTTAAAAAAGCACAATGGGACAATAATCAGTTCATGAAGTAAAACATCATGTGATAAAAAATTATGTATACATTTATGAAAAATTAATTATGTATTAGGTATTTTTATTAAAAACATATAATGTACAAGTTTAATGTGTCAAATGTATGTGACTGCCCTTGCTGTGACTTGCTCTTGAGTCTCATTATATCAGATCTAGACCTTCACACACTTCGGAAAATGTTATGATGTGGTTGGTGTTGCAGTGTCCTCCCTCCCAGGGCACCTGTTGTGGACATCACAGTACCACATACCTGCAGGATCCTGATGGGAACACTACTTCACATCTGCTCTGCTTCACCTGCCATCCTAAACAGACATGGCTCCACCCAGGTTAACCCATTTGCATAGCAAACACTCTAAGGTTTAGGCCAGGGGAACATGCCCTGACGGGGGACCTCTCATGGCCCCAGCTCTTTCAGGAGGAAGTCTACACCCCCAGCACTGGTTTCATCGTGTTCTAGAGCACCAGGTTTGTCCAGAACCATGCAGGGTATAGTGCCAATCTTGCCCACACTCACATAGTGGACACTTTACCCTGTAGTTTTTAATTCCTCGGTTTCTTTTCTACCCTCAGGAATCCTTCAGCATTCCTGACCTTTCAATCTTCAGGACTTGAAGTGGGAGAGAAAATAAGTACTTAAGCTGTCATCTCAAGCAAATCTCTTTCCAAAACACCGTAGTGATGCTGACAGGAAACACAGCTGCCCAGCATCTGTGCTGCTCATGGTAAGCAGGTGAAACAGTGACCCAAAACAGCATTGACCCTCTGCAAGCGCAGGCTGCCCACTCTGCCCTTCTCTCATGGTCTCCCCATCATGGCTCTGTGCTTGCCACCCTCTCCAGTATCCAGCATGGTATTTCTTCCTACTGTAAATAAAACAAGCCCACTCCTTTTTGGTCCATCTGTCTCCTTTCTAGCCACAAAACACACAGTTAATTTGAACTTCTTGGTCCCTTCAGGTGTGAGCATGTATGGCAATTACTGGTTCCAGAATGAGGACAGTCAGTGACAATTAGAACCCTACATGTGACACACCTTCCTGCCAGCCCACGTCAGAGCAATTCTTTAAGCATTTTGTCACCATGTAGAATGGCAGTGGCATCATGGCTAGGCGCTAGATCACTGTCTTCTTTGGGTGGTGAACCCCATGTTCAGGTCAGCTCTGGGCACTCATTGTGTTTGTGCTTATTCTATTTATAGTCAACCACAAACTTGAAACTTAGGTTTTCATTCCATTTCATTTTTCTCAATTTTTGGGGGGACAGAAAGAATTTCAAATATTTGTTTATTTGTTCTACAAATAAACTGAATAATTGAAACAGTTCCTGCCTTACATTTAGAGGCTAATCAAGACTGGTCAAGTTGCCAAGACCTCTAACACAGGCAGCAAAGACAGTTCAGTCAAGTAGACTTGGGAGACAGGTAACTATTTTATGATAAGATATATAGCATTTGGGTAGGGCCTTAGAAGATGAATGGATATTTTCAGAACAGGTGAGACACAGGGCAGTTCAGCTTAAAGGAGCCTCTCTCACCCCCGTCAGAATGGCAGGAATCAGAAAAACAACATGCTGGTGAGGATGGGGACCGAAGGGAGTCTTTGCATACTGCTGGAGCAAATGTAAACTAATGCAGCCACCATGGGAATCGCTGTGGTGTGTCTTCAGAGGCTAAACATGGAGCTTCCATATGACTGCATATACCACTTCTCAGTGTTTACCCCAAGACTCCAAGTCAACATATACCACAGAGATCTTACTCATCAGTGTTCACAAGAGCTAAGTATGGACCAACCCAGGTGTCCAACAGCAGAGGGATGGAGAAGGACAGTGTTTACACCCGACAGAATTATGTTTGTCCATAGAGAAGGAGGCTACACTGTTTGCAGGAGACTGGATGAAACTAGAGATGGTCCTATTAAGTGAATTGCATCAGTCTCAGAGAGACCCATTCTACATGTTCTCTCCTTTGTGCACCTAGACTTAACAGATACATGAAATCATGTGCATTGATGGAGGGCATGTAAGTAGATGTGAAACTGGGGGACGAGAAGGATGACAGGAGGGTTAGGGGTGAAAGAGGAGAAGGTAGAAGGGAACAGGGTGGAATAGGCTCAAAGTATATTTCGTACTTGCACAAAAAAAGCTTTGCATACCTGTTCTAATTTGCTTTCAGGTAGTGTGATAAAAAGCATTTATTGTGGGGAGGAAAGGGTCTCTCCCAGCTTACAAGATACATTTCACTGTTAAAGGGAGTCAGCAAGGGGCTTGGGGAGTAAGAGCAGAAGCAGCTACCACAGAGGAAAGCTGGCGCTGGCTTGCGCTCTCTGGCTTGCTCAGCTAGCTTTCTTAAGTACCCCAAGCCCACCTACCTAGAGATGGCACTGCCCACAGGGAACTGGGCCCCCTAGATCACCTAGCAATCAAGGAAATTGTCCTCAGACATGATGATCTCAGGAATTTTTCAGTTGAAGTTTCCCCTTTTTTAGGTATATATCATCAAGTTGACATATGAAGTTATGATGGTAATGTTTTATAATATTTTTTTAAAAATCAAAGGAGCAAAGGTGTTTTAGTCTTCTTGGGCTGCAATAACAAAAAATAGCATAAACCTGATGGCTTATAAATATAATTTATTTCTCACAGTTCTGCATGCTGAAATGTTAGAACTCAGATGTTAGAGGCAGGTTAGGTCACGCCCTCTGTAGCTGTGTTTCTCTCCACACTCAAAACTGATTCTGCATACAGGCTCCAGGGCTACCAGAGTAGAGAGGTTGGAGTGTTATAGACCCAGAGCCTAAGCCAATCTTTATCTTGGTCCGTCTTTAGATGCCTCAAGAGCCAGTTACTATTCACCTCTGCATCCAACCTAACATTCTTAGGACTATTTGGTAAATCCCTTGGAAAGTACAAACAGATCCCCAGGTTCTACCAAGTGTCATCAGGTGGAATCGGAGGCCTATAGCCACCATTTCCCTGCTATTCTGTAACCTGCTTACCTGATGTTCCCACCAATGGCTTTGAAAAGTGTCTTGATTTATGGCTTCCTTTAAAAAAAAAAGGTTTTATTTATTTATTGTATGTATATGGTGCTCTATCAGCATATATGACTTTATGCCAGAAGAGGGCATCAGATCTCATTATAGATGGTTGTGAGCCACCACGTGGTTGCTGGGAATTGAACTCGGGACCTCTGGAAGAACAGCCAGTGTTCTTAACTGCTGAGTCATCTCTCCCACCCTGATTTATGGCTTTCTTTATTCTGTTATGATATAAACTTCATGAAACTGTTAACACATTGGAACATGGAATTTAGGTTAAACTGGGTCTGTGTTCCTGGGCTGAGATCACTCATATTTGGCTCTAGAATAAAGTATCTTTTATTCCCTTTGAGGCAAGAGCTGTGTTTTCGCGTTGGCACAAATGAAACTTTTTTAGTGTCACTGCTGTTGATAAAGACTTGGAAACTTTACAAGAGCAGAGATTTATTTTTGCCTTAATTTATTGGGGATAAAAATGAAAAGTTTTGAATATGGCATAAGGAAATAATGAAGCAGTTTCAGTGTGGCTAAGAAGTGTGATTTTTTTTGTCTAAGTAGACCTGAATGCTCTGAAAATTTTAAAATAATCATCTAACTATGCCAGCATGAGCCCTTAGTCGCCTAGGCAATAGAACAGGTTTCCATGGAAACACATGGGTCTGTATCAAAGAAATACCTTGATTTTTAATGGTAAGAATGAGCTTCATCTAAGGGGTACCTAAACTCACTGCTAGCTGCTCAGTCTCCCCTGGTCATTGAACTCGTATCTGTGAGTGACCTTTACTGTAGAAATGAAAGACATACATCTCCTAGTTACATTTAAATTTTATTGTGCAGTGACCAAGGGCAGCTCACTTTTAAGGAGGGTCCCACCTATTAGTACTTAAATCTTCTCCAAAGGTCCTGGATTCCCTGCATCGGCATCCTCCAGTGTCTTGCCTGAGAGACAAGATGCAGGCCTCATGGACCCAGGGCTGAAGAGTCGGGTGGAAGGGAGCAGTATGAAGCAGACAGACAGACTTTCATAGAATCCCACTTGGTGCCATCCTGTCTTTGACTGAGGCAACAAGTCAATATCCCAAGTCCAGCTCCTTCAGGGAACTCACATTTTAATTCACTCCCAACTCAGGGACAAAGACATGCCTAGTGCTGTCCAAGGTGCTGAAGAAGATTCTATTGAGGAACATAACTCCTGCCCCCCAACCCAACTAATAAGTTCACATAACTTAAACCACATGGTACTAATTAAATAAGAATAATGTAGGGTGGGATTATGGAGAGTGGTGGAGCATGCTATTTTGTAGGTGTGAGGAATTTTTTGTGATGAGTCACAGAGGAGCTAAGAAAACAGGTATTAGGAGCAGTGTCCTCTGTGTGGAGGGATGGCCCAGCCTACAGTGATGGCATGTGAATGATGCAGGGTAGCACAGTATGTGCTGGTAGGGATGAAGGACTCAGCAACACACTGTGGATGGAATTCCATCATCTTCCCTGACCATATATATATATATCTCCAGCTCAAAGCCTCACCCAGGGTCTTACCTAACTCACTTGACACCCACAGGTAATCAGTGAATATAACCTTCCTCTTCTACTATGCAGTAAAGTCCCTTTCAAGTCAGGAAAACCCGAGTCTAGCAATCTGGGTAGGTCAGTAGGTTGATTCACACCCGAGAGTTCCCCAAATGAACTTCAAAGGGGTGCATTGCTGGCTGAGACCATTTGTTTTCTCCCTCAGCAGCCTTCAGGGCTGTTGTGTAACAGTTTTCTCAAAGATTGAAACATTTCATGCTGCAGGAAAGCTCCTTAAACCGGAAGGTAAACAAGTCTAAATAGCTTCAGGAAGTTCCTGGAGCCCATCAAATTCACTGAGCCTCTCCCTGTCGGAATAAACAATAAAATCCGAGGGTCTCTCTCAGAAGAGTAGAGCCAAGCTGCAAAGAAGACTTGAAGATCAGCCAAGCTGCCTGGAAGAGGTTTAGACCAACTGGGGCACCTGGGCAGGACACTGTTGAACTGCCTGCAGGCTGTGTTGTGTGATCCATGTTCTCAGCTTTGTCAACTGTCACCCGTGCTGGGGTGGGCTTTGGTGATGCAGCTGTCTTTGAGTCATTTCTGCTCCTGTAAGTAACTCTCACCTGTATTTCTGTAACTAACCCCAGTTAAACCCATTGGCTTGCCAAGTTGGACTTCGGTGGTATCTGTACTTTGGTCTGTTGTGGGTTCCTTGTCTGGGGTGAGTAAATGTGTGTTGCATCTCTCCAGGTTAAGTTTTGTCATACAACAACAGCACCTCTGGCACCATGAAAGCTAGGCACCGTGAAAGCTAGACCCCAGGGAGGAAGTTTCCTGGTTGACTTGAGGTTAGTTTATTTATGTCCTACAGCCTAAGTGTGTGGTGTCTTCAGAAATATGATCTTACCATGTAGTTAGGGTGGGTAGCAAAGGGCAATGGCAATAGCCTGTGTTGTTTTAGGCTGCTTGGGCTTCCCTGACCTCTCTGACCTCCCTGACCTCCCTGACACATACCTTGTACTATAGTTTTTTCATTTAATAATCCATGTCTTCTCAGAGTTACATTGTCCACCAATGCAGGATGATTCTGGTATGTCAGGAATTAGGTGGGGGTGGGGACTAACTCAAAGGAAATGGGTATGAACAGTTTTTCATACTATTTCACAACTAAAATATAATAATAATATGAGTGGAGGGCTGGAGAGCTGGCTCAGCACTTACAAATGATTGCTGTCCCTTCAGGAGACCTGGGTGCAGTTTCTAGCACTCACATAGTGGTTCATAACCACCTGCAACTCCAATGCCTTCAGGTCTGCAGGTGCTACACATAGATACACACAGGCAAAACACTCATACACATAAAATAAAATAAATAAATAAATCTTAAAAATAAGTGGGTGGATATAAGACCTGTGAAAAGAAAGAAGAGGAGATACTGAGTGGGACAGTGTGAAGCAGGGATGGGTGCAGGAGATGGGGAAGGGAAGGGGTAGCGGGTGGGTTACCCAAAGCTAAGGATGTATGAAAAAGCCTATGGAAACCTAACAATTAGTAAACTAATTTCAAAATACAAATGAAAAATTTACTCAGAAGGCCTCTTTTTCATGGCAATCCCATCTCCTGCTTTGAAGACACAGGGCGAGGTCAGTGACCTTGGGTTCCTGGGTTTTTGCAAATGCCTCTGATTCCCCAGTAACGCCCTCACCAGAGCAGCTCTTTGCTGTTTCCACTCCATCCTTGGGCCCTGCTTCCCTTGGTGGTGGAAGCCGGGAAGATTCCCTGCCCATTGGGAATCCTCCATGCCTCTCCGCTTGTTCTCACAGTTCCAGACAGAGTGGAAAGCCAGAGCTGCTTACCAATTAGTACTTTCCTGACTTGCTGCAAGTGAAGGAGGACAGCCCTGGTCTCCTTTAATGAAAGTGACCTTGTCAGACATCTATTTTCCCCATTTGTGAGAAGCATGCCGAGAGTCAGTCTACCATGCTTTGCGTCCTGGCTCTGCTGGGCTCCATCTTGGTAACTTTGAGTAGTAGATTAATTTCTCTGGAACCTATCTTTAAAGCCACGATAAAGTTAGCATCCTATAAGATTGTTATATGGACTAATGAGGTCAGCTAAGGGGAAATGTGCACTATAAACTGGAAAACACTACAAGGTATCCCTCATCTGTGTCTTCCATAGTGTTATGACGTCATAGTTTACTAACAATATATGTTGCCCAGGTACTAGACACTTTTGCTAATTGAGTCCTTTAGAAAAAGTCCTAAGTTGAGTCCTCACTTCTGCTCAGGCCTGGAAAGCCAAAGGACACTGAAGACCAGGTCATGTAGCCATATCTAAAATGAAATTGGGACATACCATCAGATCTCCTCCTTATAGCTGTGCAGGCAGTTAGGACCTGACTTGGTTAACAAAAATTCTTGAAATACCAGCTTAATTCCCGGAAGTTTAGACGGTCTGTTAGTTTCATTCTCACTCTGAAGCATGCTTCTTTCTTGTGTTCCCCAACAGGAACCTCTTTAGGAAGGATTCACACAGTATCAGTATCTTGACCCAGGGTTTGAGGAAACCAATCTGGACCCAGCATTTTTCTGCCTACCCATTCCCATCTGTGCCAAAGGCTGTGACACACTGAAGGATGCCTGCGTGGCTGTGTCCTCTTTTCCATTTCACCAGCTTGCCTCTACCTGGAGCAAGTGTGCATTCTCTGCATCATCCCTTCTCCATCCTCCTCCTCTTCTATTTTCAAAGAAGTCTCCATGAAGAGGGCCTCACCCAGGCCATGCTCAGAAAACTAAATTTTCCAAAGATGTGTTTGCTACTGTTAAAGCTCTTGGGATGGAAAGATAGATTTATATTTTCTAAGATGGGGAAGTTACAGGGATAAGAAATCTGAAGGAAACTGGGAGCAACTTTACACTTATCAGTGTGATAATGCTTCTCATGGACATTATTTGATACATGGCTTGGGAATCTGAGAGAGGTAAAAGCTTGAGATATGGCCCTGAGAATCTCCACTCCACCAAAATGGCCTTTGAAGTAAAATGTGCAGGGGCTTCATATGTGGCTCAGTTGTTAGAGTGCTTGCCTAGTATGCATGAAGTCCTGGGTTCAATTCCCAGCCCTACATAAACAAGGCAAGGTAGCAGACACCTGTAATCCCAGCATTTAGGAATAGAGATGGGATATTCAGGTTTTCAAGGTTCTCCTCTGCTACAAATCGTTTGAAGCCAGCCTGGGCTATCTGAGACTCTGTTATTTGTAACCTACTCTACATAGCCATTTTCCAAACAACCTCGACTGTCCAAGGTGAATGACTATGAGAACAAGCCTAGTTGCCTACACCCCATCTTTCCAGGGCTGAGGTGGTAGTTATTTAGTCTAGTATAGCAAGTTTTTTCATTGGCCGCCTGCTCACAAATAATGACACGGAAATTTATAATTAATTATGAAAGCTTAGCCTTTAGCTTAGGCTTGTCTCAACTAGTTCTTATAATTTAAATTACTCGATTTATATTAACCAACATTCTGCCATGTGGCATTACCCCTCTTCCATCTTGTACTTTCTGTTTCTTCTCCATGTCTGTCTGGCTACTCCACCTTTATTCTTCTCAGAGCTCTCTCTGCCTGGAAGTCCCACCTATACCTCCTGCCTAACTGTTGGCTGTTCAGCTTTTTTATTACATCAATCACTGCAATACATCTTCACTCAGTGTACAAATATCCCACAACATTTCTCCCTTTTTGTCTAAATAAAAAGGGAAGGTTTTACCATTGGGTGCCAAATGTGGCAAGCTTTCTTGTTGCACTACCTTTGGACAATCAGCCCTCAAATAATGACCAGAAACTTATTATTAATTATGAAAGCTTGGCCTTATCTTAGGCTTTTTCTCAACTAGCTCCTATAACTTAACTCATTTTAAAAAGAAATCTATGTTCTGGCACGTGGCTCAGTTACCTCTTCTTAGTATCATACATCCAACTTGTTCTGAGTCTGCTGGCAAAATCGCATGCCTAGATTCCTCCTCCCAGTTTCTCTCTCTGCTGGGAAGTCCTGCCTATCCTCTCCTGCCTAGCTATTGGCCATTTAGCTCTTTAGTAAACCAATCAGAAGGTGCCTTAGGCAGAGACACATCTTTACAATGTAAACAAATATTCCACAACAGTCTAGTTCTGGTCCAGTGAATTGATGGGTTAGACAGGCTTGACACACAGCTCTTTCCTGATACTAATTTTGAATGTCAAGAAAGGCTTTCCAGAGGTTTCCCCCAAAGAATGGCTTTATTGGGGTTCTTCCAAAGGGGTAAGTTAGTAAGCATGGCTTGAACCCACAACAATGCTAGAGATTTGTTTTGTGGGTAGCAAATCAAGAACAAGAAAGAAATTGGGCCAGGGACATGGCTCAATGGTACAGTCTCCATTGCTCTGTCTGTCTGTCCATTATCTCTCAGCTCTCATCCCTCATCATGATCATCTGTCTATTGACTATGTCAATCATCTAACAATCAGTCATTATCCCCCTACCTATCTATCATTTATCCATTAAATCAATCTATCATTAATCATCCTGTCTCCAGGTTCCTTCCTTGTGACTGTTTCTGAGTTTTAAGCTGAAATAAGCCATTTCCTTTTCAAGTTGCTTTTGGTTGTGGTGTCTTAGCACAGCAATAGAAACACTAAATCAGTGCTAAGGCCCACTTTGATATTAACTCCCTCCTCAGGTGAGAGATCCTGGTTAGGATTGTCTGTTAGCTTGAAACCCACTTGCAGACTATGTCTTAGTAAGATGCTTGTTATGTCTGTGAAAGGGAGATGAAGCTGCTGCAGATATCATGGATTGAGAAGAGGCTAGATTCTAATATTACATTCTTATAGGTAGGCAGAGATTCCTGCAAGATTGGAGCTTGCCAGTCAGTCTAATCAGTGATTCCCCAGGCCAGTGAAAGACCCTGTCTCAAATAAAGATACAGAGTTATTGAGGAAGACACCAGACATTAACCTCTGGATGCCACATGCACATGCATACATTTGCACCCACATACATGCATTAAGCATGCACATGAACATTAATACACTCACAGAAGTCAGTACAGAGGCTGGTCTATAACACACACACACACACACACACACACACACACACACACACATACACGTTGGTTTTTCGAGACAAGGTTTCTCTGTGTAGCCTTCGCTCTCCTGGAACTCACTCTGTAGACCAGACTGGCCTCAAACTCACAGGGATAAACCTGCCTCTGCTTCCTGAGTGCTGGAATTAAAGGCATGTACCACCACCTGGCTTTGTTGTTGTATTTTTTGAAACAGGGACTCTGAGGTACTCTGCTGGCCTGGACGAGCTCACTACATAGACCAGGATGATCACTCAAATTTGCAGTGATCCTTCTGCCTCTGCCTCCTGTGTGTTGGGATTACAGGTGTGCCACACATTGACTCTTTTCTGGTTGAATTTGACCATCCTGGAAATCTCAAAAGTACCATCACATGGTCCCTGTCCTTTTATGTCAGGCTTGCTTCATCCTACACAAGTGCCTCCAGGTTCACATATGTTGCAGCAGGTGTCAAAGCTTCCTTATTGACTCTTAAGGTTGAATAGTTCTCCACTGTATGAGCATACCATATTTTGTTTATGTAAATCTACCCATTCATAATCTGTCCAGCCATCCACCCATCTCTGCACTTTTGCCCTTTGGCTATCATGAATAATGGTGCTTTGAATATAGGTGTGCAGATATCTTATGGAGTCGTTGCTTCTAATTCTTTTTTTTTAATTGAATTTTTTTCATACAATGTATTTTGGTAATGCTTTTCCCCTCCCCCAACTGCTCCCTGATCTTCCCCAACTCCCTACCCACCCAACTTCATGCTCTCTCTGTCTCTTTAAAAAACAAAAACAGAAACCCCAAAGGAACACACAAGACGCCCCATGAAAACACAAAAACACAAGACAACATATACAAGCAAAAGACTGACCATTAAGACAGAAAATGTCCAAACAAAGCAAAATGAGACAAAAAGTTTACAAAACTACCATTCTCTTTGTTTTGTGTTGGCTGGCTACTCCTGAGCATGGAGTGGTTGTTGTACCCAGTGAGCGACTCCACTGGAGAAAACTAATTTTTTCCTTGGCCATCGCTATCAGTGGCTGAGAGCTTCATGTTAGCTCTTGTCCACTTCCCATCTCAGTGCTGGGACCCCATCTGGATTTCATCTGTGCAGGCCTTGTGCGTGCTGCCACAATCTCCATGAGTTCACATCTATCAGTCCTGTTGTATCTGGAAGACACTGTTTCCTTGGAGACATCCATCCCCTCTGGCTCTTAAAATCTTTTCGTCTCCTTTTCCCAGAGATCCTTGAGTCATGAGGGGAGGGGTCTGATGAAGACATCCCATTTGGGACTGAGTGCTCCAAAGTCTCTCACTCTGTACATCGTGCAGTTGTAGGTTTCTGTTAGTTCCCATCCACTGCAAGAAGAAGCTTCTCTAATGATGGCTGAGCGAGCCATTGATTCGAGTGCCAGCCTGCTGTGCCTACTGGAGGTCCCTGGTAGAAAGCGTTTCTGGGGATCAGTGGAGAACACAGAGGGATGGAGATGGGCTAGAAGGGAGGGCTGAGAGGGTCAGCAGGAGAGAGCTCTTAATCTTTTCTTTAATCTTTAAATTTAAAAAATGTTTTGTTTATGGGTGTCTTGCCTGCATGCATATATGTGCACCATGTGTGTGCCTGGTGCCTGTGGAAGCCAGAAGAAGGTACCGGAGTTACAGACAGTTGTGAGCTGCCCAGTGGACGCTGGGAATTGAACTTGGGTCCATCGGAAGAACAGTCAGTGTTCTTAACAGTTGAGTCATCTCGCCAGCACCAATATTTTAATCTTAATGAGCTGATGGGAGAAGATAAGTTTACTATAAGGTAGGTATTTCCAACTTTATAATGTGTCTCTAAAAGGAACTATTTCCTGGGCCGAGTTAAATGAAGCATTTGGTGGTGGCGGTGACAGGCCAAGACCTTGTCCCCTATGTCTCCTTTTGGATTTCTCCGAAGTGGAGACATTCTAGGTGTGGGTGATGTGACTCTTAGGTCATCTTTAGGAGCCCTGCCCTCTGCAACTCTGCACAAGACACTTGGGTGACACAGCTCCTGGCCACAGCTGCCTAGACATTTTCATTCATCTCCTGCCTCCATTGCTTACAGTGCTGGGATTAAAGGTGTGTGTGTGTGTGTGTGTGTGTGTGTGTGCGTGCGCGCGCGCGCACCATGCTCAGCTGTTTACATGGGTGTTGGGGATATGAACTCCCGTGCTCATGCTTGTGCAGCGAGTGCTTTCCCAGTGCACCATCTTTTCAGCCCCAGAGACTTACAGTTCCTATGAAGCCCGTGACTGTCACACAATCATCTGTCATCACAGCAACAGTCACCTTCCCTCACGGCAGCAAGGCAGGCTGACCTTCCAGGAACTGGTTGGGAGACACTGCAGGCTGCATCAGGACCCTTAGTGGGAGGCGACAAGGGGGCACCAAGAGCATACTCAATGCTTTCTTTGTTTCAAATAGTTTATTAATCTGTTTGGCCAAACGAGTAATGGAAACCGAGGATAATAATTGGCTAAAAAGTTCAGGTCATGAGTGCCCCTTTCCCCCAGGAAACAAAAGACTCCATGGTTCCAGAATGCACCATTGGGATATGACACCATTTCAAAATCAGGTTCCCATTTATGTGTAACAATGTAAACTTCAAAAATAGTAAACTCTAACCCCAGTCCCTCTGTACAGATCTATCACAGATAGAAGTTTCTGGCAGACCTAGATTGTATAAGTAAACAGCCCGGTGCTTAAGAGCGTCTTAAAAAGGTTTACAGACTCAATAAGTAATGTTTCAGTCTTGGTCTGGAAGTGAAAGCCACCAGCAATTCCTCCCACACAGTGCACCTGCTGTGCGTGCTACACACCGCCAACCACCTTCCAAACACATTGGCCACCAACTTTGCCACTTTTGTACACACATATACACATAGAGTTTGTGTTTTTTTTTTTTTTAAAGATTTCTACATCTAAATTATAAGACGGCGCCAGTGACATATGATGTCACCTCGCTTCACATAGGTAAGGACGGAGATGCGTAGAAGGCACTAAGTTCTCCTCATGATCTTGTGAAGACGCAAGAGGGCAGGCCAGCCAGGTCAGATTCCTGCTTTCTATCTTGTGACCTGGCACAGGCCTGTCCTCCAATTATCTTCATGTCCATTATCCTTGTCTGCGTCACCTCTCTCTTCCCTTCCCATCCACCCATCTGTCCACCCACCACCCAGCTATCCATCCATATGCTTATCCATCTATCCACACATCCATCCATCCATCCATCCATCCATCCATCCATCCATCCATCCAGATTAACTGACAATTATCTTTTGGTTCATTGAAATTCCTTAAAATTAAGTATACAGTTCTGGTATAAAACAAAATATGACCTACTATAGCTGAAAAATAATCACAGTGTACAATGTCATTTTCAGTTGCTAAGAGGCAGAACGTTTGCCCCGGTGTGTCCAGCTTGCCTGCCCTCTGAAGCAATCGATGCAAGGCTCATTTTACCCCACTTTACATTCACTGAAGAAGCACTGAGAGGTTCTTTTCTTTTCCGTTTTGAATTGGTACCCTTAAGTGGAAGGTCTGATGTGGAAAAGTGCAAGCAAATTGGACATGCCAATAAATACCATAGAACTTACTGCAGATTACCAAAACTGTACATGTATGTACACCTCACCCAACTGAGGTTCCTCCCTTAGGAATAGACCTCAAAAACATTACCATGGGGGCATCCCAGAGTCCTAGAGGAGTGGTCTCAGCGAGCGAAGGATGGGCGGGCTCTTCTGCTCCTGTTCTGGGGACCAGTGCCCAAGTCCCCGCTGCTCTCTGTAGTCTCTTCCTTCTTCCTCACTTTGAGGCGAGTGAGCAACTTGATTAACCAGACATCCCACTCTTCTGGCAGGAGCAGGAGGAGGAAGCCCAGGCCGATAATGATGATGGCTATGACCCGGACTCCGTTGAAGACTATCTGACTGGTATAGTGATCGACCACTGTGGGAGACAGAGTACCATTTACTTGGCAGCAGGGCTGTGGACATGGTGATATGTCTGAGCATCCACTAAGGCAGGAGGTTTGAAGTCCTTTGGGACCCCAGAATCCTGCTCAGCAGGATTTTGTTAACGCCTGCTGGGGTTGCCTCTAGGCTATCCTGGTGAACTTCTTAAGACCTGCCTCCTCTGAGGCCTTGGGCTTGTGTGTTGCCATCTGAATCAAATCCAGCTCCTGAGTGTAAATGGTGATTTGAGTGTAAGAAAAGATAAATCAGGATCATTGAGAGAGTAAGTAGAATTAGACATGCCAAGGTTTAATCCCAGCCAATTTGGGGTTTCAGGATGAAGAAATTATTTTTTTTTTAATTTATAATTTTGGTACTTTTTCCACATTATTTGTGATGTTATACATGACATTCATTTTATAATTTAATCTCATTGTATGTGCATATGTATACATGTGTTTTGATAAGCAAACCTGACCCCGTTCTTTAAGGATGCTATTTGTGAATTTCTTTAAAGCTTTATTTATTTATTTAGTCATTAATTAATTTATTTTGCATTTATGCAGATGATCATGTGAGTGCCAGTGGTGGGGCACAGTGTGGTCAAAGGACAGCTTTTGGGAGTCAGTTCCCTCCTTTACCCTGCAGGTCCCAGGAATCTAACCTAGGTCACCAGGCATAGTGACAGGCATCTTCACCCAGCCATCTCAACCCCTGCCCCTTGTTTTCACTTCTTGAAATAGAGTCTCACGTACCCCAGGCTATCCTTGAACTCCCTATGTAGCCGAGGATGACTTTGAATTCCTGATCCTTAAGCCTTCACCTCCCGAGTGATGGGCTTACAGGTGTGTGCCAGCATACTTGACTGTACTGAAGAATTCTTGTTACTCCTTGCCCATTGATTACTAGGAGGCGCTAACCTCAGGTGAAGCTCTTCCTCTAAGGGCCTCCCTAAAGATCCCTGGCTTGTCCTGACGAGCAAGCAGCCGACAGGACTAAATGGGAAGTAGGTGCAGATCAGTTTGTAAAAATCCTGTCACTCTCTAACAGCCCCGATGGTGTTTGGGGTGCCCAGCTGTTGAAGTCCCCTTCTTTCCTGTTTGAGGACACACCTCTTCTCTCCTTGGCTAACCCAGGCTGAGCCCATTTGAAGCCTGCCTGCCTTAGGAGAGACAGTCTGACCTTAAAAAACAAAACAAAACACCCCCAAAACCTCCCCTCTACTCAAGGCTGCAGACATTGGAGTTTACAGCTCTTAATGCTGACTAACTGGGTAGCTCACCTGCCCACCCTGCTCACCCTGGTGGGGGCAGCTTTTCCTCTCAGCCGTGGCTTGGATCCATCAATTCCCTAACTTCCTGCCTCCTTCTCCTTCTCTCCCCTCCTTGACCTCCCAGGTTGTCTAACAGGGAGGCAGAGAAGGAAGGGGAGGTAATAATTCACCCTAAAACCAGTTTTTGCCAGAGTCATCCAGTAGACTTTCAGAAACACTTCAGTTTTTAACGTTGACAAGTGTTCTGTTAATTCATCAGCTGGGGACGGTACACCCAGGATCCTCTGAGCAGACGCCAGGGTAAGCTCTGCAGGCTGGCGACTGCCCTGCTTGGCCAATTTCCAGAGTGCTGGTCCTTGCCTCCCTCCTCCTTACAGGAACTGGATTCCTGCAGTTGACACGGGATTAACTCTGTTTTGGCTGCAAGATGTGGCCCAAAGTAACTCTCAGTGTCAAACTAATGCAGGGTATGCCTTTTACCATATCCTCATGTAACACCAATTAAAACACAAGGGATGCAGGGATGCTGTGTAGAAAGTGCCTTCCAGGAGCCTATCATATTTAGACTGCTTTTTGGCAGCTGTCCAGAAGCTCAGGTACCTTCTGCACCTTGAAGGTCTCTCTCTCTCTCTCTCTCTCTCTCTCTCTCTCTCTCTCTCTCTCTCTCTCCACATGTGTATGTATACCCACAACATATGTACATATGTGTGCTGTGCTGTGGATGGAGATGAGGGGCTACCTCAGCTATTGTTCCTTGGGCACCATCTACCTTTTGGGCAACAAGATCTCTCTCTTGCTTAAAACCCAGCCTGGCTGATCCGTGAGCCTAGGGATCTCCTGTCTATGCTTTCTGGGGGCTGTGACTGGGTGTGATGCCATGCTGGCCATCCTCCCCGCTCTGAAGAGCTGTCTTATGGATTGTTTCCTTCATTTCTCAAAAAGAAGCAAAAAGTCATACACAGCCTTCAATTGGGAGGAGACACACAGACCAAAGGGCTGAGGAATGGGGACCACAGCCATCTAGGATCAGGTTAGGAGTGCTGGGCTGAACCCAGTGTTCCGAGGCCTCTTCACACTGTGGCCATGAGGGACCCGAGAGAGTGTGGCCAAGGTGAGGCATGTACAGAACTGTGGGACAGGGTGGGTGAAGGGCAGTGTCTCCAAAATCAAGAGTGGCTCCTTGGGAGGACAGTCCTCTAATGGCCTGGAATCAGGGGTCCAGAGGCAACTTTTCAGGGAGCCAGGGCATGAGACAGAGGATTGTGGAGAGGAAATCCAAAGCTCAAACCAACAGAAGCAGAAAGGGAGAGTAGGTGAGGGAGAGGTGAAGGCAGCTTCGGGAAGACCTGCCAACCCATGTCAGCTACGAGGCTCCAGGGCAGGACAAACTGGGTTCCCATACCCAAACAAAGGGCTTTCACCCTCTGCCAGGAGGCAGGAGGAAATAACACCCCTGCCTCACTGGAGTGCCAACCTGTTTCCACATGACTACCTAATGTGGCAACTTCTCCCCAACAAAGTCACTTGCAAAACCTCAGTCGTTTTCTGCTCCATGATTTTCTAGTTCTATTCTCCATTAGGACAGAGACAGCCTTGGACTTTCTATGCTCAACTGGACATAGAAATCTCTCTGCTAAGCTGGGCCTGATGGCATATGCCTGTAATCCCAGAGGCCGAGCAGGAGGACTGCAAATCAACGACTGCCTGGGCTATGACATGAGTTCAAGACTAGCCTGGGCAGCTTAGGGAGAAGAACCTATCTCAAAATAAAGTGTTTAAGAAGGACTAAGGAAGCAGAGCTCGGTGGTGGCGAGCTTGCTTAGGGTGCACAAGTGCCTTGGTTCCATCCCAAGTACGTAAAATAGGTAAAGAAAAGAGCAACAGCAACAAACTGCGGCTCTGCCATAGGGAAATACTGCAGACACAACGAGCAGCATTATACTAAATGTGTTTCCTTTCTTTGCAGAGGTTACACATGCCTTGGGAGCAGCCACAGGAAGATTCGATGGGAGTGGCCATGTGAAAGTGTGCTCTCGAGTGTGTGTAAGCCCACAAGACGGCGTGTTTCTAATGAACAGAGACAGAATTCCATGAAACAATGCTTACCTGCATTCACAGGTACACTGAGGACAATTCCGAGAGACATCAGTGTGGGATACGTGACAGCGATTCCAAAATTTAATACGATATTGAATGCTGAAATAGAGAATTCCGAAGACTGGAGTTACTCCTAACTGTCCTGTCCTTGGCCCCTGTGCTGGCCTATGTGACCCCCGCCCCCCAGTTTCCCAGGGAGACAGGAGGCAGGCATTACAAAGAATCCTGTCATTCCACCAACTCCAGCTTTTTCTTGAAGACCCAGGCTTGGGGTGAAAAGAATTCTAACAAGTCACAGAACCTGAGTTTTGGAGAGGGGAAAGGGTCTGAAAAAGCTGACCAAAGAGCCAGTGCTAGAAGAGAGGACCAGGCATTCTGATTGGCTCTACAGTTCCTCCTTGTTGGTTCTGTTCCTGGGGCAGCTGAATGGGCATGCGCGGTGTCCTGGTTAACTTGAATTGTCAACTTGACAGCCTATTGTCGCTGAAATGGGAGTCTCAACTGAGGATTGCCCAGATCAGATTGACCTTGTGGACCCATCTGTGGGGAAATGACCTGATTGTTAATTGATGTAAGAGGGCCCAGCCCACTGCGGGCGGCATCAATCCTTAGGCAGATGGTCCTGGGCTACAGAAGCGACTTAAGTATAACCCAGTGATTGAGCTAAAACACAAGCCAGCAAGTAGTGTTCCTTCACGGTTTCTGCTTCAAGCTCCTGTCATGAGTTCCTGCCCTGACTTCCCTTAGTGTTGGACTGTGACCCGGAAGTGTAAGCCAGATGAATCCTTTCCTGCTCTAAGTTGCTCTTGGCCGTTGTGTTTGTCACAGCAACAGAATGAAACTAGAATGAGCTCCTGAGGTGCCTGCCCTGTCACTCTTCTGCCCACCAGCAGCCTTCCTCTGGGGTGGTGACGCTGGAGAGACTCTAATAAGAACAGTTATTAATCATTTTTCCTGAACAGTTACACTTTAGCAACGCCCCACGGGTGATTGCTACGTTAACTCACTAACCCTGGACTGCCACGGTGCTATTCAGAGCAGCAATGAACAGTTGCATTGACAGTTACCATGACAGTGACCACAGTTCTGCAAAGCCCTCATAAAATCCAACGGCGGACCGGGGAGATGGTCTCCAGAATATCAGTTGCTCTCACAGAGAACCCAGGTTTAATTCCTAGCACCCACATCAGACAGCTCACGGCTGCTGATAACTGCAGATCCAGGACATCCAGCAACCTCTACTGGCCTCCATGGACACCTGCATATACTCACTCACTCACTCACACACGTACACATAAATAAAAATAAAAATAAAAATAAAAATAAAAATAAAAATAAGGAGGTAGAGAGATAGCTCCATGGTTTAAGAGCACTTGTTCCTCTCGCAGAGGACCTGGGTTTGGTTTCCAGCACCCACATTGTAGTACACAGAATCTGTAACTTCAGTCTCAGGGGGTCTGATATGGTCTTCTGACCCCCACAGGCATCAAACATACACACGATGCACATACATGCAAGTAAAACTCATAAAGATAAATAAACTCATACACCCATACACGTACAATGAAAATAAATCTTTTTAAAGGCCCTATCTACTAAGGCCACCCTAAAATAATCTTTTAAAAAAAAACCTTTAAATACTGTTCTTTAAAGAAATGCAAGGACTTTGAAAAAGAGTGAGAACTTTAGGACAGCAAGGGACCTTGGATTTTTTTTTTTTCCTTTCCTAACTTAGGTTTCCAAAGGGTTCTGTGTCTGTTGCTACTTACTGGGACTTCTGCCCAGGGCGGGTGCCACTTACTCAATAAGAGAATGGAAAACCCACAGAGGTTTCCCCATGGAATGTCGTCGAAGGAGTTCCAGTACTCCACCCGGGTGAAGTAGAGGATGATGGGGATGCAGGTGATGAAGAGGACGTTGAACACACCCAAGATGGACAGGAATAAGGCCGCTTCTCCGAACTTGGCGCTGCCCAGCAGCAGCTTGAACAGAACCTGCCAGAGAGAGGAGGAGGTGAGGATACCCCTGGACCCACCTGTGTGGGAGTAGAGCAGCACATAGTGGACAGAGCTGGAGCTGACTTCACGCTGGGCACTATAGTCCCACCGGGTTTGACCTTTCTTGCTTGTCAGTGAAGGTTGACGCTTGATGGAAGGCTGCAGCCCGCATGTGGTGTAAGAGCAGCTCAGGCTGAATTATGTCCGGCCTCACATCGCTGATCTCCAGGAGTCATAGGTCCGCAAACTGGATGGGGCTGTTATGTGCTGTGCTCACAATGCTGCATCCCTTAGAACTGCCTGCCATGATTGTACATCCTCTCTGGAGCCTCCAAATGGATCCTGACCTAGGGCATTTGTGTGTGTGTCTGGGGATGTGGGGGCCAGAGATTGACCTCAGGTGTCTTGCTGGATTGATTCCCACCTTGTATTTTGGGACAGGGTTTCTACTTGAACCCAGAGCTTGCCTATTTTGTTAGTTTAGCTAGCCAGCTTCCTTGGAGGCTCTCCCGTTTCTGCCTTCCATGTGCTGAGATCAAGATGGGCTGCCATGCCCAGTTAGTATCTATAGAGCATTGGAATTCTGAACTCTGGACCACATCCTTGCAAGGCAAGTGCTTTACCTGTGAGCAGCCCATTGAACAGCCATTGCCCAAGAGAGAAGACTTTACCTGCAAGGATATTTCCTCTGAACCAAAGTGGAGGGACCTTGCCAGGCCCTGCTCCATCTCACCTCCCTTTGTAGACATGATGTAGGCCTTAGTGAACTGCACTAGACTTTCCCTGCAGTGTTCTTGTTTGCACATAATTTTTGGTTTTCAAAGGGCTGAGAGAAGAGGGACAGATGTGGCTAAATGGCCAGAGGCTCGTGTCTGTGGGCCCCACCCAGCCTGGTGCCTGGTGAACAAGGAGTCCACCAAGTACGCATTGGCACGGCTGTCCCTCATCTGTCCTTGTGGCTCCTTTGCCTGCTCTGTCCCCCACATATGCTCAGGCAGCAGGGAAAAGGGGGTGAAGAACTCTGACTGCCCAGTTAGTCCCTCAGGACAGGTGTTGTGGCTCGGATGTGACATGTCCCCCACGGGCTGGCTCGTGTGTTTGAACATGTGGTCTCCAGCTGTTAGTGATGTTTGGAAAGGTCATGGAAGCTTCAGGAGGTGGAGCCTTTGGGGAGGAAGTGATCATTGCTCTGTGTGTGTGTGTGTGTGTGTGTGTGTGTGTGTGTGTGTGTAAGCGGGGGCGGGGTGGGGGGAGAGTCAATGATTAATAGCCCTGAAAATGCCTGCATTTTCCATCCTCCATCTGAGGAAGAGAGAGGACCTAGGTGAAAGGAAAGGAGAGGAGCGAGGAGAGACAGGAGCTAGGGGAAGGGACAGCTTGGAAGCGTACAGAATTGGCATAAGAGCGGCACACCCTGCCATGGGACAGTCACTTGTTGTCTCTAGACTGGCAGTTAGGACGTCCTTTTCCACGGCTCCCAACATTGTGTCAAAACTTTTATTTTCTTTTCTGAGGCAAAGGTCTGGTAGCGTAGCCCAGGCTCTCCATAAGCTTTTGGCAATGCTCCTGCCTCAGTGAATGATAGCATGACAGACATTTGCCCAGCTCTTGCCAAAAGATACTTTTGTGTATTCATTTCACAAGCAGTGTTTGAACAGCTCATGGACTCATATCGGCTAGTGCCCCGGAAAAAAAAAATCACACGGCCAAGGATTTACATGACAAAGCCATACACATAATCTAGTCTTCATGTTCCATGAGGCACAAACACAGGGGGCAGGCTCAGGGGTCCAGTCTTTCTCAACTGCCTGTCTGGGCCCTGCCCTGGAGATGTCTGCCTCTTGATGCATCTTGAAAATATCTGCTCTTCTCAGAAGCCCAGACACCATCCAGAATGTCCAAAGTGACAGGCTGTGAGCTCCAGAGCTCTGCTGCCCACATGCCTGCTGAGAAACTGGGTTCCTTGTGCCTACCTTGTAGAGGGCTGACATGGAAGCAGAGCCCACCACCAGGGCTATGCCGATGACGGAGTGACTGTGGAAGCCATCTGCGTAGGTCATCATGACAATGCCTGCTATGGCGAGGATGGCGGCCACGATCTGCAGGGGGAGAGGGAAACACTGTCAGGCCGCGGAGGGAGTTGCAAGTGCCCGAGAGCTAGAATGTTCCACTCTGCGGTTCTTCCAGGTGAAGGAAAGTGATGTTTCATGCTAAGACTCCTGAGGAGAATGGGCAGAGGCGGCTGATGGGAGTTGCTTAAAGGACACCTATCCAAGCTTAGCATGACCAAAATCCCGAGGCAGGTAGTACAGAGTGGTAATGTCGCTTTGTTTCAAGCTGCAATCAGGGCTGGCTGGCCACCGAGTCTTGAAAGATTGGGGATCCTATTCTGGGGACAGGTTGCTCCGTCATGATAAGGGCTGAGGGACAGTCCTTGGTCAGCACCTGGGAACTGCTGGCTCCCTTCCAGGCGTCTGCAGGTTCCTCACAAGGCCTGGATTTGGTGTTTTCCCTTCTCAACAGGGACTGCACAGTGGGGCCTGCAGAAGTTGTCCTCATCTGACAGCACCACTGACCAACAAGGACTGCCGACCACGTCCTGCCCGGGAGGTGTGACCCCTCTCCCTTCTCCTTAGCTGCGTCTTCCCTGTGTCTCCCCTCTAGGCTGTTCTTAGCACTTGTAGGTTGTGGGGTTGAATCTCTGAGGGGACAGTGCTCTGGCATCCAGAACAAGTGCACAGTTCGAGCAGAGGCAGCCACGGAGCTCCCAGAGCCCCCAGGAAACCAGGAGAGGAGAAGGCCTTTCAAAACTGACCTTAGGGGCAGCATCCAACAGCTAAGCTTCAGGAGGTCCAAGCTAAGCATTTCCTGTGTGCTTTCTCACTTCACCTCAAAACAGGGAGTTGGTGTCATTCACCCCTTTATAGGAGTAAGCTCCTAGACTCAGAGGGGATAAGGAGTCTGCCTGAAGGCGCATGGCTGGAGGTAGAAAAGCCTAAACAGAGGCTTCTTTGTGTCTATTGGTTAGCAAAGCCAGTTTAACACATTTAAATGGGCAACTATGATTCCCAGGGTGTGTGGTTGATCATGATTGTCAGCTTGATGGGTTTAGATTCATCATGGAAACACTGGATCTGTCTGTGGGGGAGTTTCTAAATTGCGTTAGTGAAGGTAGGATGCCCCACCCTGAATGTGAGTGGTCCCGTCCCATGGGCTGGGGTCCTGGACTGAATACAAAGGGGAAAGTGAGCTGAGCATCAGCCTTCACATCCCTGCTTCCTGACTGCAGCTGTGGTGAGACCAGCTACCTCAGCACTCAGCCTCCATGCCTTCCTCACCATCTTGAACTGCACTCTCAAGCCACAAGCCAATGTAAACCCTTCCCTAAGTTACCTTTGTTGGATACTTTGTCCCAACAACAAGAGAAGCAACTAAGACACACAGTGAGCCACTGCCAGCCATGCTCCTAGATGTAAACAGAGGCTTGTCTGGGACCCATTCAGTCTTTAGGTTAGTAGGAGGTACCGGGGCTGACTCTCCAGCCGAGCCACATGCTTCTTCTGGTGCATGCTTTCTGTAACAGTTCCATAGCTGCTATATTTACCTATCCAAGTGACCCAGGGGAAGCTGATGGCCACCAAGCGTGGGGAAGCCTGGCCCTTACTGCCTGCGTGCCCTTGCTGGGTTTTAGCCCCTTTGGAGTTGGCTGCTTCCCCTTTCATCTAAAATACATGCATGTCACACAGGAATGCTGTGTGCACCGACAGAAACAGTTCATCATGGGAGAGAAGCTGAGACGGCAGAAAAGCGAGCGTCTCCACCTAAGAGCAAAAACAGGGCACAGGAAATGCAGAAGGGGGGCAAAGTGCTCCTTCCCCGGGGCCACAGTGCTTGGAACCCTCTAGGGGCTCAGTTGATAGAGAGCTTGTGTAGCAGGCACAAAGTCGCAGGTTCCATCCCCAGACCTGCATCAACTGGGCGTGGTGGTGTGCACCAATAATCCCAGCATTGGGAGGTTGGAGGCAGGAGGATCAGAAGTTCAGGGTCATCCTTGGCTACTTAGTGAATTTGAGGACAGCCTGGTATGTATGAAACCCTAGAGGGAGGGAGGGAGGGAGGGAGGGAGGGAGGGAGGGAGGAAGGGAGGGGGATAAATATCTATCTATCTATAGGTGATAGATAGATAGAGATTGAAAGATAGAGATAGAAATAGAGATATAGACATACATAGATAGATAGAGATAGAAAGATAGAGATAGATATAGAGATATAGAGATATAGATAGATAGATAGATAGATAGATAGATAGATAGATAGATAGATGATCCAGATTTCTGATGATTCAAAAGCGTCCATGGCTGATACATGAAGTAATAGACGGGAATTTTTTTTTTTTCCTGAACACTTGCAAGGCAGATCCCAACCTCTCCCCCTCACTTCACTCTTGGTTAAAAATCAACAGTGAAGAGTTTTCACCTCAACTGGGCTGTGCAGAAGAGTCAGGGTGAGGCTAGAGGGGTCAGAAAGAGCAGGTGAGAGTACCCTGGCTCCCCTCTGCTATGGAGACAAACAATTCAGGTCCTGTGGGATCACTCAGGCAGGTGGCACCAGAGACCGACTTCCTGGGGTCCTAGCAGTGGTTATGAGGGAGATCCTTGGCTCTAACAGTGGGGCTCCTACTCTCTGGGTTTCAGCATTTCAGCAGCCCCTTTGGGACATGAGGCCCCAGCCATTGCCAGAAGTATGTGGGCAGCTTCTCATCTCACTTCAAGATCCTTCAGTTAGAAGGTCAGAGCCCAGGTCCTTCCCCAGCCTAGGAGTTCAAGGATTCTGGGTATGATGTGGAAGATCCACCTGCTTTATGTTCCATCACTAGGACACAGGAGCTTGGTTTGTTTGTTTGTTTGTTTGTTTGTTTCAGTGTGAAAGTATTCCCGGACTTTTTATGTGCAACAGTGAACTCTCCTCAGACCCTGTCAGGTTTGTCCTGTGAACTCACAAATTCTGGGTTTAACTTCTTAATCCAGGGCACCCAATGGTGACCTCTTCCCTGCCCACTTTAAAGACTGGGTAAGCTAAGGTTCAGACATTGGCATTCTGCTCAAAGACCCACAGCCTTATCACCTGCTCCCAGATTGAGCATTTGGCCACCACGCAAGAACCTCTGGCCCAGGGCACATATGAAAAATACCTGTAAGTAGAGATGAGGACAGTTTGAGTCCCGCTCAGACAGACACCCCAGCAGCACCCTGCCCTCTGACACCAGGAGCGACCAGGGTCCCGAATCTATTATAAGACGCATTTCCTTATTTTTGAACTTGTCTATCTGACCTAGAACTGTGGGTGCTCTTTCCCATCTTCAACAAGCTGTAACTGGGTGATTGAAACAATTGTTCTAATCACATGAATCGTTTGCCGCCCCCCCCCCCCCTCCCCCCCCCCCCGCCCCCTGCACGAGCAGGAGACTTGGTCATATCCCTTAAGCCCGTCAAGCCGACATTGTTTACTCAAACTCCAGACTGGAAACTACATCAGTTCTTAAGTCTTTGGAAAGTCCCTAGTCAAAGTAGCAGCCTGTCCCAGGCACCTACCTGAATGCTGAGTGATTTATGCACAGACAGACATGACCTTGGGCCCCCCTCCAGCTGTCTATTGCTTGGTTTCACAGATTCCACGAGCTGTCTGAGCTTTGTATTGACCCTGCAGCCTGCAATGGGAAGTTCTTCAGTGACTGCCCACGCACTCCTAAGAGGAGACCATGCCTGCACAGTGTCTGCATGTTACAGCATCCTGTCACCCATGCTGGCCTGGTGGCTTCTCCCACAGCACCCACTGAGTACTGAAAGCCTTCACACTAACCTGTAGTGTGCAGTGGTCAGCAGAGAGCCCGTGAATCAGAGGCTGACATTACCAGACTCTCCCAGGGGAGGGGGTTGCAAAGTTTCCTATCCACTGACCACGAACAAGCACAGATCTCAACCACCCTGTGTTCTGTGAGTCGGCTGAGTAGTTGGAGTGTATTCACACCCACATCTCTCAACCTCAGACCGTTCTGTTTTCTCTGCAGCATGTATCATTGACCTTGAAGTGTCCCTTTCCAGTAACAAAAATTTGCTTAGGTCATCTGCATCATGCCCCAAAGTTCCATGAAGTCTCTTGGTTCTTTGACCCCCAAATAAAGCCTGGAAAGGCATGGCCGTGGGTCAATGTCCCTAGGACATCCAAGTCTTTAGCTTTGAGTCTGTGTGAAGTACCTGCAGTCTTCCCAGAGATGTATTAGATCATTTATTTGCTGAAGGCTTTTCTGGGTGGCAGCCCGGGGCGTGAGTTTTTATTCCAAAATTAACACTGCGCCTCAAAACAAACTCTCCCCCTGCTGTAAGCTAAAAATACCAGCCAGCAGTTGACTCATGTCCCCACTGCTGTTTGTGTAACTCAGGTGGGCGTAAGCCCACCCTCAAGGTGATGTCATTGTTCCCAGGACAATGAAGCAAGGATGGAAGCAGAGGACCCGGAGTCTGCCCCTTGATGGTTGCCAACATGGTTAGCTCGAGTGGGGCTACGGAGCAGAGCACTGGGTCCTGAGCATTCAGGAGGGAAGAGGAACCTGTTAGCTGCACCATGAGTGACCAGTGTTCTGTCCTATTCGGCGGCAAGGGGATGAACAGCAGAGGCAGCCCCTGGCCACCAGAGGGAGCAGGCAGAAAGCCACTAAGATGTTGTCCTTGATAAGTGGCACCTGTTTCCTCTCCATGGGTTAGGTCAGTCCATGTTCCCACTGGTATTTGACAGGGCACTTACTATGCTCCATGCAACTGTCATGAAGTTTGGCTAGCTTTAAATTTACTACAACTCTCCTGGAAAATGCCAGGCCATTCAAGTGATGTCATTGCATTTGCCCTTGATCTACAGTTTGAAGTGGTATGTGTCCCCTACCCCCAGCCCCTGCATGACCTCTTAGATTGAACTTAGCACTGATATTTCTGGCTACATGGTCCAGACAAGGTTCCAAACCCATACCATACACGTACACCCAAGGATCCTCGGGGTGTCAGGTGCATCCTAATCTGAGAGTCAGAACAATGTCAGATGGCTCCTAGCTAAGGGGCATACGCATGCCATGTGCTGCCGATCAGAAGGTCACCACGGGACAGGAAGAAAGTATCGCAAAGACATCACCACTCCCTGGCTGACTCCCCACTTGGCACACACTTTAGGGAATGCCGTAGAAATGCTTGGGGTGAAAGGTGCTTCCATGAATGCTTATCCAGCATGGTTGGCAAGCAAGAAGGTCTGCAGGTCACAACAAGAACTGAGCGTGGCTGAGAATCGGAAGGGCAGTGGTCACAGCTGACGAGCAAGCCAAAGGGCGGGTTTTGGCGGGCATGACTGAGAGAGGAAGACAGATAATAGAGAACTTACCCTCACTCCCATGAATCTGTCCCTGAGAACGATCCACGACAGCAAGAAAACAAAAGCTTTGTTGCAGCAGAACAGCACGGAGACATCTGTAGCGTTTATTTTCTTTATTGCGTGTAAGTACAGGTAGTTTGTGAGAGTCCAAAGAACACCGAACGGTGCTGCCTTGGTAAAGAACACTTTCAAAGTCAAGCCATTGTCTCCAAAAAACCGACAGCATTCCCTAAGACAAGGAAAGAGAGAGAGAGAGAGAGAGGCGGCATTACACAGGGCTCATTCAGACCACGACTTGTTGTGTACTCAGCTAATAAGCAGAAGAAAATATAGGAGGTCTGGGGATGCGGTTCATTTGGTGGAGTGTTTGCCTAGCATGTGAGAAGTCCTGGGTTCCATCTCCAGCACCGTATAAACCAGGCCTGCAGGCACCAGCATTTGGGAGACGGAGGCAGGAGAGTCAGAAATTCAAGGTCACCCTCAACTACTCATCGAGTTTGAAGCCTTAAAAGAAAAAAACAGAAAAAAAAACCATAAAAAAGGACAGGGTCTTTTACTTATTATTTTATTATTTACTTATGTGTATGTGTATGTGTCTCTGTGTGTATCTAATTGGGTGTGCAGGTGCCATGGAGGCTAGAAGACGTTAGAGTCCCTAGAACTGGAGTTAGAGGTGATTGTGAGCTGCCCCAGATTGTGACCTGTTGTTGGTCCAATGACTTGATATCACAGACCGTTCCTTTTGCTTACTCCAAGTTTGGAGCCGATAGCTTTCATGGCAGGTGTGCTGGGATTATCTGACCAGGAGACTCAAGTCCCCAGTGGCTGACTGAGGGCCTCTGAAAATTTCAAGTAGAAGAGGGAAGGCGGGGGGGGGGGGGGGGGGGGTGGGGGGTGGTGGTGGTGGTGGTGGTGGTGTCTGACCAGAACCTCACGAGCTGCGGGCTCAACATAGAATTGTAAACTTACTTAAACACTGGGATACTTTTTGCAGCTTGATTGTGTGGTTTTCAAGTATGAACATTGTAGATGAGAATGTCATGTCACAATGTCTAAAGGATGGGACACTCTTGTGTGGGCTAGACTATTTTTTATTTTTATTTTTATTTTTGATGAAGAAGGTGGTGGATAAGAATGGATAGTTTGCCCTTGTGGTCAGGCAGGGATACACACTTAAAAAAAAGATTTATTTGACTGTGTGTGTGTGTGTGTGTGTGTGTGTGTGTGTGTGTGTTTGCCTCTGTGTGGATTTTGTGCACATGCGTGCAGATGCCCATGGAGGCCAGAAAAGAGCGTCAGATTCCCATAAGCTGGACTTACATGCAGCTGTAACCTGCTTTGTATGGATGCTGGGAACGGAACTTGTGTCTTTTGCAGATGCAGCCAACGCTCATGATTACTGAACCATCTCTCCAGCCCCTGGATGGGCAGTTTTGGTGGCTGTGATACAAATAGTTGGAACTACCTGCAAATCTTCTCTCTGTTTTACTCTACCATGTGAAAGTTCACATCTCCCCATTGCTAAGCCTACTCAGAACAGAAGCAGCCGGCACACCCAGAAGGTCAGGCTCTTATCAGATGGGACCAGACAGGACACACTTCAGAAGAAAGCTTTCAGACCATTCCAGATGTTCCAAGGAAAGTTCAGTGGCATTTTGAAAGTGTTTGAGAAAAACAAAGTCTACCTTTCATAGTCAGTGGAAGAAGCAAGGGAAGGCTGGCCTGGGGGAGGTAAGCATGGAGAGAGCCTGTGGAGAGGGGGTATCCAGTCATGGCTGTCTGGAAATGAAGACCCTGGTGAGGAGGAGGAAGACTGGGTAGGTGCTGTGTCCAGAGGTCCCTGTCTAGGCTTACAGATGTGGAGTAGCTCACCCTGGCTGAGTGACAACAGCTGGCCAGGAAGGCAGGCACCTGGCCTATGACTTAGAAGTAGACTCAGGCCTTACTAATCCTTACAGAGCAGAAGAAAAGCCAGCACTAGCCAAATACCAAGTACACTAGAGAGGGGAATAGTGTGCCGGGGATCACATAATATTAAAATCACACAATGAAACAAAATTAAAAACAGGAACTAAAGGGGATTTGGTAACACTTTGAATTCAATTTTGTCATTTGTTCTAAAGAGCAATCTAAAACGCAGTGGTTTTTTTTTTTGTGTGTGTGTGTGTGTGTGTGTGTGCCAGCTATGAGGTAGTTACGGAAGAAACAAAACTTATTAGAGAAGGAACCCAGGCCCTGTGAGGCGGGAAGGGTAGAATAGCACTTCCTGTGTGTGAAAGAACATGGCAGAGTTTTGCCACCTGCACTGAGTCCAGGAGTCCTGTGTGGCATCCCCACAAGCCAGTGCCAAGTAGAATGCTCCAGTGCCTAAGCTGGTCACACACTGATCGACGGCGTCACATCCGTTCTAGTGGGGTGGCGGCACAGAGGCTGGTGTCTGCTGTGAGATGCTCTGACAGCATTCCGGCTTTGCTTTCTATGGTGTTTTCTCAAGCCCCCGTGGGCCCCGCAGGACAGATGACAACCTCCTTCAGGTCTGTCATGCTGGTTATCACACAGAGCCATGTATGTGCCCACAGGGTTCTGGGGTTTTCCTAATGTGAATACCAACTTCTTCTACTTCGTAAGGGGTGACCACGTGTTATGGCGCGGATCTCAACGGTCCCCACAGGCTCACACTTTTTGTTCCCTGGACCGTGCTGATATCTGGGGAGGCCGAGGAACCTTGAAGAGGTGGGACTGGCTGGTGTGAGCAGGTCACCAGGGTGGGCCTTTGAAAGCCATAGCCAGCTCCTAGTTCCGGACTCACTTTCTACTTCCTGATCATCAAGATGTGAACAGCCTTCATCTCAGGTTCTGCCACGCCTGCCTCACCATGTACTGGAACCTTCTGCAACAGTGAAGTGAGCTGTTCCTATCGGATACTGTGTTCAACACACCAGGAAAGCAACTAAGGCAGGGTGCTGGCAGGACTCCCCAATCCGCTGGTCTTGCTGCCCTAAAGCAGGATTCATGCTGTGGCATGGGCCAGCCAAAGCCAACTGGACAGCTTCTACCCTCTCTGCAAATCTGTTTGACTTCTCCAAAGCCTGACAACAGCTGGAAAAGTGAAGGAAGGGCGGGCATAGATGTGGCAGCATGGTTCAAGACTCACTTCCCAAGCTGCTGGAAAGGTAGAACTCAGTTGGTCTCTGACATGGGAAGCAGAAGTACAAGGGTTCTGGGTCTGTGAGTCTGGAAGATTGAGCATGGACTCAGAATTCGTGGCTGGGAAGGTGCAGTTCAGCTCTGTAGAGCTTGGTTCTAATGAGACCAAGGTGGCCGGCCCCTGCTGGGCTAGTGAGCCTCAAGCGGGTTTAAGGCCAAGGACTGAGCACTAATCCACGCCAGCCAGCTCACCTGTGTATAGCTTTGACTGCAGGGGAACCCAGGAGAGCTAGGGAGTGGGGCAGAGGTCCATTTCTGCCACAGACCCCCTCTGGGTTTATACTGAGTGCTCTCTTGGTGGCCATCCATGAAACTGCATAGCACAGCCTTCATCCCTTCCACTCAGTGATGCTCTGGACTAGAGAAAGTCTGGGAGATGGCAGGCTGCTCTCCAGTGCACCCAAGTCCCTGCAGATTCTGCTGGCCAGATCAGAGACTGCCCAAGATTGACAAGTGTTTGTTTAGGGTCCTGGGCATGTCAGCTGTTCTGGGCATGTCAACTACTTAATTAAGCTCGATATTTCACGAGCCAATGAAATATAAGCAGTTCTGAGGGTGTGTGTGTGTGTGTGTGTGTGTGTGTGTGTGTGTGTGTTTCTTTCTTTTTCTGTGAAATACAAATATAGAGCTTCAAGGAAGGCATCCTAAAACATGGCACTGAAATACTGATACAGAGTTATGTAAAGAATCACGGTGAGAAGCCGGGCGGTGGTGGCGCACGCCTTTAATCCCAGCACTCGGGAGGCAGAGCCAGGTGGATCTCTGTGAGTTCGAGGCCAGCCTGGGCTACCAAGTGAGTTCCAGGAAAGGCGCAAAGCTACACAGAGAAACCCTGTCTCGAAAAAACCAAAAAAAAAAAAAAAAAAAAAAAGAATCACGGTGAGACACAGGACAGAGAGGACAGACGATTAAACTCCTCTTGGGTGTTTCTGTACTGGCTACTTCAGAGGAGTCCCAGCTGGGATGTCCTGCAGTGGGAGATCGAGTTGGCCTTTTAATTCAAACCAGCAAGTACTTGTGAAGCATTTCTTTTACTTCCAAGGCCCCTAAAGGGTAGCTTCTGAAAAGAAAACAAAATTAAATTTGTGTGTGTGTGTGTGTGTGTGTGTGTGTGTGTGTGTGTGTGTGTGTTTGTCCGTGCAGATGCACACAGAGGTCAGAAGAGGACTTTGGATCCCCCAGACCTGGAGTTACAGGCAGTTCTGAGTTACCTGATGTGAGTGGTGGGAACTGAACTCAGGTCCTCTGCAAGAGCAGCAAATGCTTCTAACCACTGAGCCATCTCTCCAGCCTACCCCACTCCCCCCAAAGTAAACTCCTTACATTAAACAGACTTTTTGTTTTAAATGAAGAAAATTTCTTCATTTTGTTTGTAATTTTTTTCTGCATATTTTCCCTTGTCTCTTTCTGGGGCTCCTTTTAATTTAATATTGGGGATTCCAGTTTGGTCTTCTGGCTCTGTTTTTGCCTTTTGTCTTTTTTCCCCCTCTTCTTGGTTTTACTTTATGGACAATTATCTTGAGTTCCAACTCTTCTCTCAAAAATTTATAATTAGTTATTTTTCATTTGATTTTCAAGAGTAGTCCCAGATCCATCTTATAGTACAGTTGGCAAGGTAAGCCCAAATAGAATGATATATTAGATGGCACATTAGCAGAAGATAAAGATGCTGTGGAAGTCCTGCTTGATGTAGAGAGCTTGGCTGTAGAGAGGTACCACAACAGACAGAGATTGTTAACTGAACCTTGAAGGATTCACCCAGGTGGGTGAGTAATAGGAAAATAAATTGTATCTACGAAACGTGAACAAGTGATTGTGAAAAAGGAAGTGATCTTGGAAATTAAATATAAGATAAACAAATTCAAGAATCAATAGAAAAAACGGAATATAAATAATCTTCCATAAAATGAGAGAAAATAAAATCAGATCGAAACAGGAAGCCCAGTACTAAACCAAAAGAAGCTGCTAGAAGAAGAAACAGCAAAATAAAACAGAGGAAATAATAGAGAGAAGTGAGTGAGAAACCCTCTAGGAATTAGAAGGGACAGAGCTTCAGGACACAATGGCCCACCAGGCACTGAGCAATAACGGAGAACTACAAGACACACATTTCTGAAATAAGGAAATAAAGGTATGGTTTTAAACCTCCCAAGAGAAAGTTAGGTGGTGGGACACACCTATATGATAGCACTTGAGGGGCAGAGACAGGGGGACTGTAAGTGTGAGGTCTGCATGGGCTACAAAGCGAGAACCCGTCTCAAGAAAACAAACACATGGAATAAAATAGGTCACGGGACAGGAAGCCATAATAGGCCCAGACATCTCAACCACCCAAACAGAAGCTGGACAGTCATGGATGCCTGAAACATCAAGGAAACAAGTTTTCTAGCCATCGTTATGCACCCAGCCACAGATTCAATGTGAAGATAGAATAAAGACATTTGTCACAGCACAGTACTTGATAACTTTGTCTCCCAAGTCACCGAGAGAATACATGGCTTCAACAGGAAGAGGAAACTAAGGAAGCAGCAGATGTGGCAGGGGCAGCAGCAGCAGGCATCAGGTAGGGGTGGCAGCAGCAGGTAAGGGCAATAGTCAGCAGGCAGGGGCAGCAGCAGTCAGCAGGCAGGGGCAGCAGTCAGCAGGCAGGAGCAGCAGCAGTCAGCAGGCAGGGGCAGCAGCAGTTAGCAGGCAGGGGCAGCAGTCAGCAGGCAGGGGCAGCAGTCAGCAGGCAGGGGCAGCAGCAGTCAGCAGGCAGGGGCAGCAGCAGTCAGCAGGCAGGGGCAGCAGCAGTCAGCAGGCAGGGGCAGCAGCAGCAGGCACAGGCAGTGGTAGCAGCAACAGCAGCAGGCAGCAACAGAGACAGAAGAGTGGCTAGCATGTGCCTGTTGGAGCCTCAGCTGGGAGAGGAGTCTTCAGGGCAGTCTTGCTAATCAAGCAAGATCAGGGAAAATAATCGTTGGTTTCTGAGATGCTGTTGGAAAAATAGCAACCAGTAAATGGAAATCAAGACAAATTAGATTTTTTTTAAAGGCAAACATTTCTGCAGAGGAAATGAGGGGTTGTTTGTGAACGGAAGTAGTCAATAGACAACCTTAGCGTGCTCACGATAACGAACACACTTTTAACCCCATGTTGGGATATCATTATTTTAGAGAGGATGGAATTGAGGGAAGCAGGGCTGTGGCAGCACAGGAGCCACAGGAGCCAGCGGATTTGAGAAAGGCTCGAAGAAGAACTTCATTGAGCTAATTTGACCAGTACCAGGGGAGATTATCTAAAGGCCTCAGAGGCTGGGAGGGGAGGGCTTGGAGTAGGCAGGCACAGAGCAGGAGGTACCTTGTGCTCACATCTCCTTCACTACTCTTTTGGTTTGCAAAATAGGTACATGTGCTCACTGAAAATAAGATTGATTAAAAACACACAAGAGAGAGGTCAGGTCCTGTGGTGGAAGCTGACATGGGGCGTTCTGAGGCAGCTCAGAGGAGTGTGGTTGAAGTCAGGGAGGGAGGGAAGGACAGCCTGATTGGAAGTTGTGACCCAGAGAGATTGAGGACCTGCTCATATGTAAAGGGATATGGGTGTAGAGCCAGCCTGTGCTCCTCTTCAGTGATTTCCCATAATCCTCTCTCCTGGATCTTTGCATTCCCATTTTGGTGCATCTATGCCTCTCCACTCGGAGACACCCACAGGAAAGCAAGCACGCCCCTTAGCCACTCTTCTCTCTTTCCTCATGCACCTGACCTCTCCTTTGTCATTCTCTGGCCACTCTGATCCAGTATATGCCCCTCTACTCACCAGGCCCTGAGAGCAACCACTCCTAACCTTCATAGAGCAGAT